>VMDO01016972.1:0-38135 GCA_007922755.1 Pedetes capensis | reverse complement strand
CCAATCTTATAAATACTACAATGATAACTATGGAGTATATTAAGAATATTATGTTCACAAGTTGATAAATATTCATCACATGTACAATTCCTTGAAAATCACAATTTCAAAACTTTCTCAAGAAGAGATAAATGAATATCCTTATATACATTAAATAAATTGTATCAGAACTTAAATGAGCTGGGCATCATGGCTCACATCTGTAATCCCAGCAACTAGTGAAACAGCGGCAGGAAGATCACAAGTTCCAGACCAGAGGCAACCTGTACAATTTAGCAAGACCTTGTCACACCAAAAAAAAAAAAAAAAAAAAAAAAAAAAAAAAAAAAAAAAAAAAAAAAAAAAAAAAAAAAAAAAAAAAAAAAAAAAAAAAAAAAAAAAAAAAAAAAAAAAAAAAATTAAAAACCAGGTAGGAGTGCAGGCCAGTGGTAGAGCACTTGCAAAGTGTGTGTGATGCCCTGGGTTCAACCTCTAAATACTGAAAAAAAAAATTAATACAGAAAATTTTTAATCAGTTTTTTAGTGAATGCTAAGAACATTTTAACAAAAATAATAGCTTTATAGTAAATTGTTCACAAAATAGAAGAAGAAGAAAAATCATCACCTCATTTTATGAAATGAGCATTTTTCTGAATCTAAAACAAAAAGTTCAAGGAAAAAGCAAGCAGACATAAAACAACAAAAACAAAATTGGGACAATATTCCTCAGGAATGGACATTTAAAATAACTAACATAATGTTAGAAACTATCAAACAAGACAAGAAATTATAATACATGTTCAAATGTAGTTTATTCCAAGAGTCAAAATTAATCCACAATGGGTTACTGCCACCAGCATCACTAAAATAAAAGATTGGCAATTCCAGGTGCTGCTAGGGAAAATAAAATCACTTTAGAAAATGTTTTCATTCTGTTGTAAATTTATATGCTACTTATATGATCCAATAATTAATCTTGTGTATTTCAACTAGATAAAGACAATATGTCTACACAGACTTGAATATAAATGTAGAATATTATATAAAATAACTATAAACTATCAAAAAAAACCCCACAAAAATGGGAGAAATACATGGCTCCAAAGCAATCCAGAAACAATCAGCCACTGAAAACCCTATAATGGTCACTATGAGTTGGATAGGACTCCACTACACCTAATAACAATACAACAATAAAAATCCAAGTAAACAATAATTGAATGGATAAACAAATTTTGGAATGTCCGTGTAAAAGAGCACTCAGCAATAAAAATGAACAATATCCTGGTAGACAAAGCAAATAAATGAACCTAAATACCAATATCTTGAATAAACAATATTAGACATTAAAGAAAAAACACTTTTTCTTTCCATTTATATAAAGCTCTAGAAAAGACAGGGTTGGGATTTAGGTCAGTTGGTAGAGCACTGTTCTTCAGTCTCTGAGGTCCCAAGTTCGATTCCCAGCATCTAAAAATGGTAGAAGGACATGGCAACCCACTCCCAAGGCAATTCAGAAACAGTCAGCCATTGAAAACCCTATGAGGGTCGCTATGAATTGGACTCAACTCGATGGCACCTAACAATAACAACAACAACTAGAAAAGACAAATCTAGGGTAACAAGGCTTGCCTTAGGCTGTGGGTGGAAAGAAGTAAGGATGGTGAATTTATGGAAATATTCAATATAACCTTATGTTGATATTTACAAAGATATTGTTGTTAGGTGCTGTCGAGTCGGTATCCTACTCATAGTGACCCTCTGTACAACAGGAGAAACACTATTGTCAGTGCTTCTCTGCTGTTCATAGGGTTTTCAATGGCAGATTGATTTTTGGGAGGGGGTTGCCAGGTCCTTCTCCCAAGCCTACAGCTTCTGGTGTTCCCAGGCGGTCTCCCATTCAGGTACTAACCAGGCCTGGCCCTGCTTAGCTTCTGAGATCTGACGGGATCGGATTTTAAAACTTATCAACTAAAAATGGGTATTTTTTGTGTGTTCATGTTTTCAATACATTTATTTATCTATTTTCTAGGAATCAAACCCAGGGCTTCATGCAAGTTAGGTAAATACTTCCTCACTGAGCTATATCTCCAGGCTCAATAAATTTATTTTTAAAAAACAAAATTCCTTTTCCCACTTTTACCTTGTTATATATTTTTCTCATTTAGGTTTTTGATCCATTTAGGCTTTAGTTTTATGTATTATATTTAGGTACATGTCAAATTTTATTTTCCTTTGTGCAACTGGGTTTGGCTAGGTTCATAGAGTGCTGCTCTGGGCTCCTTGAGGCCGAGTTTGGTCCCCAGAACCACAAAAATAAGAGATGGATGTGGTAGCCCATGCTTGAAATAATCGACAATCAGCACTTAGAGAGATTTGGTAAATATGACCATGAGTGTATGGCCCCATAAAGAAGGAATTAATAAGCTGCTCTTGTTATTAGGTGCTGTCAAATTGGATCCCACTCATAGTGACTCAATGTACAATAGAACAAAACACTACCCACCATTGTGCCAGGCACAAAATCTTTTTTATATTTCAGCATGTTGCTGCAGTCACTGTGTTTCTTCTCATTTTGGGTTATGACAAATCAGCAAAAAGAGATCACAGGGGCTTGACTTCATTCCTGTCATTAAGATCAACTCTACTTTGAGGAAGCAACTTTTCCCTAGTTTCTTGAATGCCTTCCAGCCTGGGATAGGGGGTGCTTATTTTGTGCCACTATAACCGACAGAGCTTCTCTGCTATTCATAGGGTTTTCAATGGCTAATTGTTTTGGGAGTGGGATGCCAGGTCATTTTCCCTTATCTTAGTCTGGAAGCTCATCTGAAACCTGTCCACCACGGGTGGCCCTGCCAGTTATCTGAGATACCACTGGCATAGCTTTCAGTGTCACAGGAACATGCACGCCTCCACAGCATGACAAGCCGACAGACACATGGGGTAGTAAACTGTAGTTTTTCTCTTTTGCCAAAAAAGTGTCAAGAAAATGAGGAGGCAAGTCACAAAGTAGGAGAAAATATTTGCAAAAACATATTTGATAAGGCACTATTTAAAAACAGATTCTTAAATCTCAACATGAGAAAACACACATCCTGATTTTTTAAAAAGGTGAAGACCTGGTCAGTAGACACCTCACAAAGAAAATGTACAAATGGTAATTAACCATATAAAAAGTTGTTCAGCATCATATGTCATCAAGAAATTGCAAATAAAAAAATTGCTATACACTTATCACTATGCACTTATTAAAATAGTGAAAATCCATACAACACAACAGATTTTGGTGAGGATGTGGATTGACAGGAACTCTCCTTCACTGCTAGTGGGAGTACAAAGTTATCTAGTTATTTTAGAATACAAGTTGTTAGTTTCTCAGATAAGTAAATATATTTTTATAGAATCTGCTAACTGTGTTCCTAGGCTTATGTCCAAAGGAATATAAAACTTATGTCCTCACAAAAACCTACACAAAGGTGTTAATAGTGGCTTTATTCATAATTAGCAAAACAAGGGAGGAACTAAGATGCCCTTCAATAGGTGAATAGATAAAACAAAACAAAATGTGTATTACATCTACAGTGTAGAATATTATACTCTACTAAAACCAGATGACAGTCTGTGAATGAAACTTAAATATCTAATAAGAAGTAAAACAGGCCAATTTGAAAAGGCTGTACACTATATGATTCTAATTATATGATATTCTATAAAAAGCAAACTGTGAAAACACTAATGGTCAGGTAGGGAAGGATAAATAGGAATATAGGGAACTTTTAGGACAGTGAAATTAAAATGTACCCTACTAAGAGTGAACTCTAATGTAAACTATTACCTTTTGAAATAGTGATGGTTCAATGTAGTCTCACTGACTCTGGTAGGGAATGTTCATAATCAGGCAGCCTGTGCATGGATGGGGTCAAGAGATACATGGGATATCTATGTATCTTCCTCTCAATTTTACGCTGAACCTAAAACTTCTCTAAAAGCATAATAATGTTTTCTAAAAGACGAAAATAATCATTAGATCTCTTTAGTTGTTGTAACAAATTACTTCAAACTTCTTGTTGTTAGGTTCTGTCAAGTTAGCTCCTACTAATAGCAACCCTCATAGGGTTTTCAAAGGCTGATTGTTTTGGGATTGCTTTGGGAGTGGATTGCCATGTTCTTCACCCAGTTTTATGGTGCTAAGGATTGAACGCAGGACCTCAGAGAGTACAGGGCAGTGCTATGCCAACTAAGCTAAACCCTAGCCCACACCAAATTTATTAGTTTAATAATTTATAACTCATTTACTCAAAAACTTTTATTCATTAACCTAAAGACCAATTTGAATTTTGCAGGCTAAAATCAAAGCACCAGTGACCTGCATTCTTTCCAAGGGACCCATCCCATATCCTTGTAATTTCCAGGTTCAATAGGCCATCTACATTCCTTGTCTCATGGCTCTTTCTTTGATCTTCACAGCTAGCAACATGTCACCCTATTTTCCTCTGATCTTTACTCTCTTCCTCACATTGTCTATCTCTCTCTGACTCAAACCATATTGCCTCCCTCCAATACGGCCTCTTGCACTTAAGCTCACTCAGATAATCCAGAATAATCTGCTCACCTCAGTTTCCCTAACCTAACCCATAAGCAGGGTTCCCATGACCATGTAAGGAAACAGTTATAGGTTCTTGGGATTAGGGATTACAGATTGGACATCTTGGTGTGAGAGGCATTATTCATGTTTATATTGCTACTTCTCATTAAAAACAAGATTCTCTTAAATAGGAAGAAGTGACTATTGAATATTGACTGAGCAACTAACAATGACTTTAATGGACAGTGATGCTAGAGCAGTGTTTATTAAACCAACTCTCTCCTCACCATCACCTTGTGACACACCTGATCAGGTTCTAGTAAAACAACATAAAGAAAGTATTCTCTGAGCCTTGAGGATAGTAAGTTTTCACCCATTCAAAAATGATTTCAAGAGCATATGAGTTATATAACTGCAGTTATAATTTTGCCTTCCTTTAATACTTCTAAAAGCAAATATTTGGAAACCTCAGCACTTTGTAATCAGCAAATAACTTGTCTCAAACAACTTCTTTTCATATATTTTAGTTGTATAGCATTGGAATTGCTAAATATGCCATCCTTTACTAGCTACCTATTCTTATGCCTCCATTCCATTTTTGAGTCATCCAGAACTTGTCTATCTATATGATACAAAAATATGTCCCTAAATATTTAAGCTAAACTTTGTTGTTTTGTTGTTAAGTGCCATCCAGTCTGTATCCAACTCATAGCAATCCTATGTATGACAGGCGAAACACTATTATCAGTGCTTCTCTGGTGTTCATAGGGTTTTCTTAATCACATGTGTGTTAAATTATGAGTATTTTTAAGTTTATTTATTTATTTATCTTAGCAATAGGCTTTTTCATATTGCTGGCCAACAGCAGCAAGTTATATCTCCCATTTGCCAACATGATCACCAGGGCAAAAAACTGATACTCTGCAATGTACTGCAAGTCTAACATATGATGTTTAGTAAATGGAGTAAATATATTTTCTATTTTCTGTTTACGATGGGTTTATCTGAATGTAACTCCATTATAAAAAGAGGAATTTCTATACTGACAGAAGATCAGTAAGGACATAGAGGTTTTGTACAACACTGATTGATTTTTGGGAGTGGGTTGCCAGGTCTCTCTCCCAAACCTACAGCACCTGGTTTTCCCAGGCAGTCTCCCATCCAAGTACCAAGCAAGCCAGACCCTGTTTATCTTCCGAGATCTGATGGGATAGGATGCCATAGGACTACAGCTGCAGGCATAAACTAAACTTAAGAAGGCTTTAATTTGACTATTAAAGTTACCAATTTATGGCCTATATTTGTGTAAATCACATAGCATCTCTGATTTTTAGTACCTCACTTGTGAAATTAGGATAATGACACTTCTTTGACTACTTCTTAGCACATTTAAAAGGATTAATGTATGACTATAATTTACAAACTGCCTAGTGCACTACAAATGTAAGTTATTATTCATAAAAATTAGCTTTCAAGCATACTCATACTGCTGAGTAAACATGTAGATCACTTAAAAAGTTTCTGAAAGAATATTTTATATTTGCTTCCTAAATAATTAGTAATAATTTATTTTATAGTTTATAGTTTTCACATGAACAAGAGCCAGGCACAGTGGCTCATGCCTGTAATCCCAGTGGCTCCGGAGAAATAGGCGGGAGGATTGCAAGTTCGACACCAGGGGCAGTCTGTGTAACTTATCGAGACCCTGTCTCAGAAATTTAAAAAATGGGCTAGGGGTGCAGCTCAGTGGTCCAGCACATGCAAAGCATGTAGTTATGAGGCCCTGGGTTCAACCCCCAGTACAAAAAAAAAATTCACATGAATATATTAAAAGATTTCTGAAAAATTTACTCATTACAGGAAAAAGACAACCAAATAATAAATCATGATCTATCTCTATGATAGAAAACTATGCAGCCTACTCATGATTATCATAATCATTACCATGGTAGATATACTTATGGGATAAGATAGATGAAAATACTATACATGATTGTATCCCCAATTTATTCCCCATACACATACATAAACAAGCATAGTAAAAGAATTACTTTAAGGTGTTCAGTATTCTTAATCACATGTGTGTTAAATTATGAGTATTTTTAAGTTTATTTATTTATTTATCTTAGCAATAGGCTTTTTCATATTGCTGGCCAATAGCAGCAAGTTATATCTCCCATTTGCCAACATGATCACCAGGGCAAAAAACTGATACTCTGCAATGTACTGCAAGTCTAACATATGATGTTTAGTAAATGGAGTAAATATATTTTCTATTTTCTGTTTATGATGGGTTTATCTGAATGTAACTCCATTATAAAAAGAGGAATTTCTATACTGACAGAAGATCAGTAAGGACATAGAGGTTTTGTACAACACTGTAATCCAACTAGACCTCAGAGGCAAATATAGAACATTCTATTCAAAAATATAATACATATTTTTCTCTAGTGAACACAGAATATTTCTATGGTAAGCCATATGTTAGGACACAAATCAGTCTCAGTAATTTAAAAACATGAAAATCACAGTGTCTTTTGCAACCATAATAGAGTGAAGCTAAAAATCAATTAATAGAAGAATATATAGAAAAGTCACAGATATGAGATAATTAAGCAAGAAGTGGATCAAAGTATAAATCCCAAAGTAAACTTAAAAATTTACTATGAAAAATGAAAACACAACGTATCAAAAGTTATGGGATACAGTGAACATTCTCAGAGGGAAATTTATGTCTGTTAATGCTTATATTATAAAAATGAGAAAGGCATCATTATATTAATTTATCTTATATCTTAGCATACATTTTATTCATATTTGTATGCTATCAATTTAGATATTGTAGGCAAGATGGGAAAATTCCCAGAAACACATGAACTATCAAAATTAAATCAAGGAAAAATAGACAATTTCAATACACCTAAAATAAATAAAGAGACTGATTCATCAAATCCTGCCAGAAGAGAAAATTCTAGACCCAATTGGCCTCTTTGATGAATTCTGCTAAATATCTAAAAAATTAACACCATTTCTTTTCAAACTCTCCCAGTAGAAGAAAAATAGAAAAGGAAGGAACACATTCTATGTGTTGTGTGTGTCCTGTGAGGTCAGGATTACTCTGTTACCAAAGGCTGACAGAACCATCATGAGAAAAGAAAATTATAAATCATTGTCCTTTATGAGTATAGGTTAAATAATCATTACAAAATAAAAGCAAACAAAATCAAGAACCATAGTAAAATATTACATTCTCTAGACAAGTAGGATTTATCCAAAGGATGCAAGAGTAGGTCAGTATAAGAAAATACACCAAGGTTCGTCATAAATGGCTTTTATGATATTGAGGTATTTGCCTGTTATATCTATCTTCTCCAGCGTTTTTATCATGAAAAGGTGTTGCACCTTGTCGAAGGCCTTTTCAGCATCCATTGAGATGATCATGTGGTTTTTGTTTGCCAGTTTCTTGATATGCTGGATTACTTTAATTGATTTCTGTATGTTGAACCAGCCTTGCATCTGTGGTATAAATACAACTTTGTCATGGTGAATAATCTTCCTAATATGCTGCTAGATTCTGTTTGCCAGAATTTTATAAAATATTTTTGCAACTAGATTCATAAGGGAGATGGGTCTATAATTCTCTATCTTAGATGAATCTTTTCCTGATTTAGGTATCAGTGTGATGGTAGCTTCATAGAATGAATTTGGGAGTATTACCTCCTTTTCTATTTTTTGGAATAATTTCATGAAGACAGGTATTATATCTTCTTTAAAAGTTTGGTAAAATTCTGCTGTGAATCCATCAGGACCTGGGATCTTCTTTGCTGGGAGAATTTTTATTAACTTTTCTATTTCTAGATATATAATGAGCTTGTTTAGGTCAGTTATGTCTTCTGGGGTTAGCTTTGGTAAGTCATACGTGCTAATAAATTTGTCCATTTCTTCTGCATTTGCATATTTTTGGGAATACAGTCTCTCATAGTAATCCCTGACGATTTTCTGTATTTCATTGAAGTCGGTGGTTATGGACCTGTTGTCTTTCATAATCTGTACTATGTTCATTTTTCCTTTTTCTTTTTGATGAGGTTGGCCAGAGGGTTGTCCATTTTAATAATCTTTTCAAAGAACCAGCTCTTAGTCATATTAATTTTTTGAATTATCTCTTTGGATTCTAATTGAGCTATTTCTCCCTTTATTTTTGTAATTTCTTTTTGGATGCTCCTTTTTGGATTGATTTGTTGTTGGATTTCTAGTGTCTTAAGATGTGACATTATGTCATTTATTTGGCTCTTCTTTACTTTATTGATGAAGGCACTGAATGCTTTAAACTTCCCTCTTAAAACTGCCTTTTCTGTATCCCATATGATTTGGTAGAATGTGTTTTCATCATCATTTGACTGCAGGAATTTTTAAAATTCCAGTTTGATTTCATCAACAACCCATTTGTCATTCAGCAGTGTATTATTCAGTCTCCATGAGTTTGTAAAGTTTTTGGAATTAATCTTGCTCTTGAGCTCCAATTTTATTCCATTATGATCTGATAAGGAATAGGGGATAATTTTTACTTTTTTGAATTTATTGAGGGAATTCTTATGGACTAGCATATGATCTATCTTAGAAAACATTCCATGTCGAACTGAGAAGAATGTGTATTCATTCCTCATCATGTGGATGAAATATTCTGTATATATCTGTGAGATCCAACTGGTTTAGGATGGAGATTAGATTTGATGTTTCTCTGTTCATTTTCCATTTTGATGACCTGTCTCTTGACAAAAGTGGGGTATTGAAGTCTCCCATTATTATTGATTCTGGTCCAATAAAGTTCCTTATATTCCATAAAGTTTGTCTTATAGAGCTAGGTGCCCCAGTGTTTGGGGCATAAGTATTTAGTGGCATTATTGGTTCCTGATCAATTGTTATTTTATTGAAATGTAGTGTCCTTCTTGTTATGTTGTTGTTAGGTGCCATCGAGTCGGTATCCGACTCATAGCGACCCTCATAGGGTTTTCAATGGCTGAGTGCTTCGGGATTGCCTTGGGAGTGGATTGCCAGGCCCTTCTCCCATTTTTGTGGTGCTGGGAATTGAACTCGGGTCCTCAGAGACTGCAGCACAGTGCCCTACCCACTGAGCTAAATCCCAGCCCAGTGTCCTTCTTAGTCTCTTCTAATTAGTTTTGGAATGAAATTTAATCTATCTGAAATTAGAATTGCAACACCTGCATTTGTTTTGTTCCCCCCTGCTTGGTATACAGTTTTCCAGCCCTTAATTTCTCAGTTTATTACAGTCTTCATGAATTAGATGAGTTTCCTGAATATCACATATTGATGGTTTATGTTTTTTCATCCAATTAGCCAGTCTCTGTCTCTTAATTAGCGAGTTAAGATCATTTATGTTAATAGTGATTATTGAGTAGCATTTATTGTTATATATCCAATCATTACCTGTTACTGGTTTATGAATCATGTTTGCTTTGTTCCTTTCTTGGGTTGCACTCATTTCAGCTAACCAGTTCTTTAATTTCCTATATAGGGTTGTCTTATCTCTCCTGGATGTGGTAATTGATTTACAATCCTCTGCAGGACTGGTTTGGTGGTTGCATATCAATTAAATGCATCAGTATCATTAAATGTCTTATATTCCTCTTCTATTTTCAAAGATAATTTTGCTGGATATATTAATCTTGGTTGGAGGTTGTTGTTTCTTTGTTGTTGTTGTTGTTGTTAGGGTGGGAATCACCTGTGACCATTCCTTTCTAGCTTTCAATGTTGATATGGAGAAGTCTGCAATAATTTTAATAGGTCTTGCTTTATAAGTAATAAGGGGTTTCTGCCTTGCTGCTTGCAGTATAGATTCCCTGGTTTCTAATGACAGCATTCGAGCAATAATATGTCTCAGGGATGACCTATTTTGATCAGCTTTTGAGGGAGTCCTGAATGTTTCAGTTGTCTATGTATCCATATCCTGTATTATTTCTGGGAAGTTTTCCTTGAGGATATCATATACTAGATTTTGAAGGCCTTCCGTGGATATTTCTTCTCCTTCAGGGACACCCTGAATTCTTAAGTTTCATTTTTTCATTCTATCTGAGTTCTCCTGGAAATCTTTTAAAAATACCTTTATCATTGATTCCATTTCTGATTGTATTTAAGTTCATGTATGGCATCTTCAGAATCAGAAATCCTCAGCTCAGATTCATCCAGTCTCAATGAAAAGGATTCCTTAGCCAAATTCAATTCATTTATCTTCATTTGCATTTCAATGATTGTTGCTTGGTTTTTCCTTATCATTTCTAGCTGGGAGGGTAGAACAGACTCCAGGTGAGATACCTTCTTTTCAAGGATTTCAAGGGTGCTGGTAGTATTTGTTTTAACTTCTCTTAGCATGTTTATAACCATAACTCTGAATTCCAATTTGGAGATCTCTAAGAATTGAGATTCCTTGGAGGAATTTATTGGGGGGCTTTGGTCTGTGGGGCCTTCAGATCCATCCTGCCCCTTTGTGTTTCTTGTAGGTTTACTTTGTTTGCCCATTATATGGTCTGAGAAATAGAATTTGTCTCTTCTGTGTTTGCAGAAATTCTCCCTCTGTTATTCCTTGACAAACCTACAGCCAACATTATATGAAATGGAGAAAAACTGAAACCATTTCCTCTTAGATCTGGAACAAGACAAGGATGTCCTCTCTTTGCTATTCTTTTTAATGTAGTAACTGAAGTCCTTGCTAGGGCAATCAGAAAAGAGATATAAATCAAAGGGATACAGATTGGCAATGAAGAGGTCAAATTATTCTTATTTGCAGATGGTATTATCCTATACCTGAAAAATGCCAAAACCTCAGCCAGAAAACTTCTAGAACTAATTAACTCCTTCAGAAAAGTCACAGGTTATAGAATCAACACATAAAAATCAGTCTCTTTTGTTTACACCAACTTCAAACAGGAAGAAAAGGAAATTTCAGAAAAATTACCATTCATGGTAGCCCACCAGAAAATTAAATACCTTGGAATCAATCTAACCAAAGACCCTTCAGATTTCTACAGGAAAATTTCAAAACATTAAAGAAAGAAATAGCAGAAGACACTGAAAAATGGAAAGACCTTCCCTGCTCCTGGATAGGGAGAATTAATATAGTAAAAATATAGTAAAAATGGCTATCCTACCAAAAACAATCTATAGATTTAAAGCAAACTCCATTAAAATACCAATGACAGACTTTACAGAAATAGAAAAAATGATCCAACAATTCATATGGAAACACAAAAGACCATGTATAGTCAAAGCATTCTTAAGCTGAAAAACTATTGTAAGTGGAATCACAATCCCTGACTTTACACTACAGGGCTGTGGTAGCAAAAATAGTATGGTACCGGCAAAAAAAAAAAAAAAAAAAAAAAAAAAAGACCTGAAGACCAGTGGGATCAGATGCTGATTATTTTTTGGAGTCTCTCAAGCCCACAGCATCTGGTATTCCCAGGTGGTGTCCCATCCAAGGACTAACCAGGCCAACCCTGATTAACTTATGAGACCAGGTGGGATCAGATGCCTACATGCTATGGCTGCAGGCACTTTCAAGTTAATTATCTCTTTAAAGATACTCTCTACAAATAGAGGTACATTGACAGTAGAACTTCAATATATGCATTTTGGGTAGACACAGTTCAGTCTGTAACAAATTCCTATAACTCAATTTAAAAAAACAAGCCAATCGAAAAATAGACAAAATAATTGAAGAGATCTGTTTTAAAGGAAGATAACCAAATGGCCTCCAAGCATTAGAAAAGAGGCATCTCCCACTGGGGAGATGCAAGTTAAAATCATAATAATATACTACTTTATACCAACTAGGATTTGTATGATAATTCTTATAGAAAATACAAGCATGATAAGCATATGGAAAAAGTGAAACCCCCATATATTACTGGTAAGGATGTGAAATGGTGAAGCATCTATGGCATATAGTTTGGCAGTTCTTCATAAAGATAAACTGAATTATATTATCTAGCATTTCCATTCCTAGGTACACACCCCATGAAACTGAAAACAAAGACTCAAACAAATGTGCATACCAATGTTCATAGTAGCATTATTGACAATAGTCAAAAGGTAGAAATAAACCAATTGCCCAACAACAGATGAGCAAAATGTAGTGTGTGTGTGTGTGTGTGTGTGTGTGTGTGTGTGTGTGTGTGTTAGGTGCCATTGAGTTGGTATCCAATTCATACTGTCTGTACTTACAACTGGCAAAACAGTATTGTTACTGCTTCTCTGCTATTCAGGATTTTCAATGGCTGATTGTTTTGGGGGAGTGCATTGCCAGATCTTTCTCCCAAGCACCTGGTGTTCCCAGGTGTTCTCCCATCCAAGTACTAACCAGGGTGCAACCCTGCTTAGCTTCCAAGATTTGATGCACTCTCAAGCCATGGTGGTATGGCTGCATAGATAGATAGATAGATAGATAGATAGATAGATAGATAGATAGATAGATAACAATGAAGGAGGAAATAGGGATTTATTTCTTAATGGTTATAGAGTTTCTGCTTGGAGTGGTAAAAATATTTTGAAAATAGTGCTGTTAATTACACAACATTGTGAATATAATTAATGCCACCAAAATTCATACTTAAAATTCTTAAAATGACACATTTATGTTTCATTAATTTTACCATGACAAACAAGTAGCTTCAAGATATTTATATACTTCTCTGAAAAATGTTGGTGATATTTCTTTTCTCAGCTTTTATGTTGTGTGTATGTGTGCTTTAAAGATTATGCTGTCACTAAATGTCACACAGAGTTAGAACACATCTCATATGCTCTCACTCCTAAATTTTACAGAAGAGGAAACAGGGCCCAAGATGAGATTAATCATGCAAAAATCACCCTTCCATTTACTTGGAAAAAGAATGCTTGAAAATCAAATTCTAATAATACATTGGGACTAACATTAGTTTATGATGTATCACTTCTTATGCAATGAATGATCTGTCTTTATGACAGGATTTGTAGGGTTTATCAATTAGATAATAATGTTATACAATGTTCTGGTAAAAGCATAAGGTGGACTAGAGAGATTTTTCAGAAGGCTCAAATAATTCATAAACAAGTACTTTCTTGGTATAGTATGGAGCCCCAGAGTTAAAAATGGACAAAGACCAAGGAATAAGAAATCCAATTAAATAGCATGTGTGAGAGACTGATACATTGAGTCCCAAGGTGCACAGTGTTGTACTTAGCACCCTCAGAACAAATTTCTAGACCAACTCTATTAGGGTGTAGGGTTGCTATAGTGTCAAATAGTTGCTTCAGAACTGATAATTTGGCCTAGAAGTTAGAGTTGAGTTCTATGCTTGGACCAGGCAAATGAAGGAAGAAGACAGAATATCTTAGTCCATTTGTGTTGCTATAAGAGAACATGTGATCCTGCATGATTTATAAAGAAAAGCCTAGCTTTATTTTTTCTCTTGGGATATAAAATTTTCTAAAAACAATGAAATATTGCAACCTATAATCAACCCTTTCTGTTACTTCCTGATCTTACTATCTGTTGTGTGGTCAGCTATTGTGTGTTGAGGAAGTTATGGAAATGCTGGGCCTCAGGGTCTTTGTAATCACAACCTACCCTAATAGGTTTTTTGCCAAGGATAAGGGCTTATAAAGGACCCAGTTAGTCAATGGCACAGAATGAGACTGAGATTCAATTCTCTTCCAAATTTCTACTTCTATATCTACAAAATCAAAAAATAATAGATGTCTTAACTATCTTGGCAGCGCTAAGATAATCTATGAAAGCATATTATACAGTTGAAAAGGATTTTTAAATGACCACTGTGTTCAGTGCCTACAATATTCACGTAGTCTAATAAGTGAATCAATGGGATGATCTTGGTATGGAAATCTGAGATGGTATATATTATTGTTAGATTTTAGTGAATGGGAAACATTTAAGACCCAGAAAAAACTGGAGTCCATGTGATAATTTAAAGTAATTTGAGGTAACTTTTCTATTGCAGTACTTGGGGACTGAACCCAGGGCCTTGTACACACTTTGCAAGTGCTCTACCCCTGGGCAGCACCACAGTCCCATTTATATTTTTTATCTTGAGACAAGGTCTTGCTAAATTGCATGGGCTGCCTCTGTCTGAGAACTTGCAATCTTTCTGCCTCTACTTCCTGACTTGCTGGGATTGCAGGTATTTGCCACTGCATCCAGTGGGGTGACTTTTTTATACATTTATTACAGATACAAGCCTGTAGACATAGCACTATGGCATCCGATCCTATCAGATCTCAGAAGCTAAGCAGGTTCAGGCCTGGTTAGTAGTTGGATGGGAGACCACCTGGGAACACCAGTTACTGTAGGCTTGGGAGAAGGACCCAAAATAACCAACAGATCTGTCCAAGAAGAAGTGCAACCAGAGTGGTCCTTGGAAGCAAGGATGGCTACACTGTGTTATGTATTTTGGACATGTAGTCAGGAGAGACCAATCCTTGGAGAAAGACATCATGTTTGGGAGAGTGGCAGGTCAATGACAACAAAAAAGGAAAACCCTCCACCAGATGGATTGACACAGTGTCTGCAACAATGGACTTAAACATAAATAAGACTGTGTGCCTGGCACAGAATCGGGAAGTGTTTCAATCTGCTGTACATAGGGTCCCTATGAGTTGGACTAGACTCGACAACACCTACCAACAACAAGAATTACAGATACACATGGTTGATTTTCAGGATTCATGTCACTGAATTTGTGCTTTAGAGCTAGAATTGTCTCTTGATTATCTATGCACCTTTTGCTGTCAGTGGCTCCCTCAGAGAAGCCTCCATCTTTGGCACACTCTTTGCTCTTAAATTTATCTTCAGCTCAAGACTGTACTGCTCCATTTTCAGGAGTCAAGACCTAATAATGAATGATTACTCAATTACTGTTGCAGCTTCTCAGTGCAGACTCTACCTCCTTAGAGTAGCCTGTACTTCTCTCCTTCCTGAGTTTTTTCCATCTGACTCAGCCCATCAAGCGCACCACAGACTCTATTTTTATCTGAACAAAGCTGTAAAGTCTGGTCAGGTTCTGCTACAGTTTCTCCAAAAAATGTAGTTCAGATAGGGGAGTATTCTTTTTTCTTCAATTACCTGCAGATTTTATACTTCCAAACCTTCAGTTGGTATCTGAAAAAACAGACTGTGAACTTGAAAAAGTTAAACCTGTCTTTGCCTCAGTTTCCTCATATGTACAATGGGAATAATAATAGAATTAACTTCTTAGTATTGTTTTAAGTACTAAGTTTATGCTTACAATTCTTTCTTCCCCCTTTTTAGTAAATGATGATGGGGTACAGATTAATATAGCATTGGCTTTTTCCATTATGCATCCTTTACATCACTTCTGGCAACACTTTCATCAACCCACAAAGTTTATGGAGCCTTATGGTTAATATGTAGTAAAACTCAAATGCTTATTTGGGTTATATTCCTCTATTTTTCCATGAAGTTGCTCATGGAGTTGTTACTCATGAAGTTGCACTATTTACATTGAAATCATCCTCTCCCCATTCATCCTTCCACATTGATCCTCCTCCCCATCCCACCTTCCACAATTTTCACTTCCCTCTGCTAGTTCCCTTCCTTCTTCTTTCTACTCTTTATATTGTCCCTGCTTCACTAAGTTTAATTGTGCATTTTTATATATCAATTTATGTGTAAGCTTTTTTCTTCCTTTAAGTGTGATTCAACTCCCACATATGAGTGAGAACATATGGTATTTCTCTTTTCAAGCTTGTGTTCCTTCATTTAAGATGATGTTTTCCAGTTCCATCCATTTTGCTGCAAATGACATTATTTCATTTTTTTGTTGCTGAATAGTATTCCATTGTGTATATGTACCATAGTTTTTTTTTTTAACTCCTTCTTCTGTTAATGGGCACGTTGGTTGGTTTCATATCCTTGCTATTGTGAAAAGTTCTGCATTGAATTTGGAAATGGAGGTGTTTCTGTGGTATGACTCATCTCCCTTGGCGTATATTCCCAGTAGTGGTATAGTTGAGTCATATGGCAGTCCTATTTTTGGTTTTCTGAAACCAAGTTAGCCCATCTTGTGGCCACCTGTCTCTATATATTGTGTGTATTATGTGCTAAAACCACTAGATACAAATAGAAAGGATTCTCTTTTTAATTACTTATTTATTGGAGAATGAGCTCATCAACTTTGAGCAAATGAAGAAAGACATTGAAGGCTATTCAAAATTAATGTGACTCTCAACAGACCTGGAAAGATAGCCAAACTGCCATGTGAGAAGTGTAATGAACAAATCAATTAAACCCATTAGAAGATACTTAAGAACAACAAATTATAACGAGATAAATAATACTTCAGCAATGGTTTTGCTCTGAGATCCTGAGTTGAAGTTGTAGGAATTGGAAACTATTTGAATAGCTCCTGTAAAACATAAGTCCAGGTAAAACATATGAGTCATTTTGGAAAGGTCAGAACATCTATATGTGAATGAACTGTATTGATCAATTTGCATGTAAATGTTCTCCCGTCTAAACTGACCTTAGCTTGCTGTAGAAGCATTCTCTTTTCTCTGCCAGTGTGGTCGCTGTGTACTCCATTTCTCATTTACAGTCATAAACAAGAAAACATTGGTTCAGAAGTCCTAAGTTATCATTAACACAGACACATGAACAATACAGAAAATTGTCCTGAACTACTAGTGGTTGAAATGAAAGCTAATCTTTCCTTTTAGAATATATGATTATTCCTAATTATTTTCTCATATCCTTTATTAGTAGTACGATGATAATAAAGGATCTACCTCAATGTGAGATCAATGAAGGACCTGCTACAACTTCAGCAAATTGGAAAGGACCTAAATAGTCATTAACTTTCAACTTGTTAAAACCTTCACGGAAAGTTGCATTTCAGAAAAGGATATGCCTTAAGTCACAGGAAAGAATCTATAATATTTTGGCCAGGGTCTAAGTGAGCAAATGAACTAAGAATTGGGGCTAGAGAAGGTCTTTCTACTTTCCCTACAATCTTGCATTCTATTCAGGTGGCACTTCTCTTCCCTACATAAAGCTAGCATCACCCTTGTTTCGGGACAAAAATGCTCTCAATCTGTTCGTTGCCTTCTGGAATTCTGCACCCAATTAAACCATCTGTTGGTGCCCTGGAGCACACTCACCTACAAATTTCTCAGCTAGTGAGTTGCTTGGTGGTTTTACAGAAAGAAAAAGAAAAAGAAATCAAGTATGAAAGAAATAAAGAAAGAAAGAAAGAAAGAAAGAAAGAAAGAAAGAAAGAAAGGAAGAGAAAACTTCTTCCATAAGGACAATAGGTTATATCCAATTTAAAAGTCTGAAAGAAATTTCTAGAGCCAAGAGACGCACAAGAATATCTAGAATATTTTGATACAGTAGAAGGATCAGTGTCAAACAAATGTGTGAGAAGTAGATCTAATGAGTTCACCAATTGACTCTTCAAACTAGGTGTTCTTTTTATGGCTTTTCCAAACATGGTGCTCGTTGGAAAAAATTAATATGATCCTGAAATAAAATCCTCCATTTTGTTATAAAAGCTGTTTTCCTTGGCAGTCATGAAGAATATGTCATTGTTCAAAATGGTCAGATTTTGCTCACTGATAAAAGTTTTCTTGTGAGGCATGTTGTTGTTGTTAGGTGCTGTCAAGTCGGTATGCGACTCATAGCGACCCTCATAGGGTTTTCAATGGCTGAGTGCTTCGGGATTGCCTTGGGAGTGGGTTGCCAGGCCCTTCTCCCATTTTTGCAGTGCTAGGAATTGAACTCGGGACCTCAGAGACTGCAGCTCAGCGCTCTACCCACTGAGCTAAATCCCAGCCCCTTGTGAGGCATAGGAACCAGTTATACGATAGACAAATCATTTTCTCATGTTTTTTATGTATGAGGTAAGTTCAAATGGTTGGTGATATATCAATAGGGAGAACTGGACAGAGAGAGAGAGAGAGAGAGAGAGAGAGAGAGAAGGAGAGAAAGAGAGGGAGAGAGGGAGAGGGAGGCAGGGATGGAGGGAAGGAGGGACGGAGAGAGAAATATATAGGAAGGGAGAGAGGATGGGAGAAATGATGAGAAAGGAAAGAGAGAGAAAAAAGAGTAAGGAAGAGTAGGAGGCTAAAATAGAAAAAGAGAAAAGATAGGGGGAAAAACTTAAAGGAAATATCCCCTTTATTAAATAAGTAACTGGAACTCTTGCTAAATTAGGAGTTTTGTATATTTATTCAGAAAGCATCCATCTTATATTTACTAATACATAATATAATAAATATTTACAAGTATACCCTATTTCTTACAGACAGATTTTCTGTAGATCAACTTCTTGTTGGGTGCCATGGAGCTAAATCAACTCGTAGGGACCCTATGTACAACAGACAAAACACTATCTGACACTCTGCCATGCCTGACACTATTGTCAGTGCTTCTTTTCCATTTATGGGGTTATCGATAGCTGATTTTTTTTTTTTTTTTGAGGGAGTAGACTGACAGGTCCTTCTCTTAAGCCTAAAGTACTCAGTATTCCCAGGCCATCTCCCATCCATGTACTAACCAGGTTCCACTCAGCTTAGTTTCTAAGATCTGATGAGATTGAATGCCAGGGGGCTATGGCTGCAGACATATAGATCAACTATTTAGACTTTATTCATTTTGTAAAAGTAATAATATTGGCTAATTAGTTCATAGGATTAATGATTTACTATTGCCATAGTTAGAAGAAAAACTTTGTGACCAAATGGAAGGAAAAATTGTCCATGAAGTTAGATACAAGCATTTATCTGGTTTTAAGTTTACACATTTTTTTTCTTATATTCTGATTCTGAATAATAGGTAATGGCTGCCTGGTTGCTAAGTTAAGGAGACTGAGGTCAAAGACAAGCACAGCAGAAATGAATGAACATGGTAGTGCAAATGTTTCTTTGACATACTGATTTCATTTCCTTTAGATATATGCCCAGTGGGAGAAGTACTGGATCACATGGAAATTCTATTTTAAAATTTTTGAGGAGTGTCCATACTGCTTTCCATAATGGCTGTAGTAATTTACATTCCCTCTGTCAGTATATAAAGGTACCCTTTTCTCTACATCCTTACCAGCACTTGTTATCTTGTGTCTCTGTGATAACTATTCTTGCTGGAGTGAGGTCATTTTTTGATTTATACTTTCCTGATAATTTGTGATGTTGAACACCTGTCAGCCATGCATGTCTTCTTTTGAGAAATGTCTGTTTAGAATTATTGCTCAGCCAGGTATAGTGGCACACACCTATAATCCCAAACATTCCAGAGGTAGAGGCAGGAAGACCACAAGTTCAAGGCAAGAGGCCATCTGTATAATTTAGTGAGACCCTGTCTCAAAAAGTAAAAAAAAAAAAAAAAAAAAAAAAAAAAAAAAAAAAAAAAAAAAAAAAAAAACCAAACAACAACAACAAAAACTATTGCTCATTTTTAAATCAGATTATTTGTTTTATTCTGGATATTCACCCCTTATCAAATGTATAGTTTGCAAATATTTTCTCCCACTCTATAAGCAGTCTCTTCATTCAAATGATTGTTTCCTGTGCTGAGCGGAGGTTTTTTAGTTTAATATAATCCTATTTTTCTATTTTTGCTTTTGTTTCTTTGTTTTTGAGGTCTGGTCCAAAATGTCCTGGCCTAATTCCAATCACCTGATGTTTAACTCATTATGTTTCCTTCTGAGCTGGATGCATTTCTCCTATTTTTTTCCTAGTAGTTTCAGATTTTGACATCTTATATTTAAGTCTTTAATCAATTTTGAGTTGATTTTTGTTACTGGTGGGAGATAGAGACCCAGCCATATTCTTCTACATATGGATATTCAATTTTCCCATCATTATTTGTTGAAAAGACTAACCTCCAATACATATCCTTAGAAACTTCATTAAATATCAGTTGGCCATAGATGTATATATTCTGGTCCATTGACCCATGTGTTTGTTTTTGTTCCAACACTATGCTATTTTGATTACCATAGGTTTGTGGTATATTTTGAAGTCAGCTAGGGTAATGCCTCCCTCTTTGTTCTTTTGGTTTAAGATTACTTTAGTTTTGTTTTTTGTTTGTTTCTTGTAATTCCTTATACATTTTAAGATTGTTTTTTCTAAGTCTGTGAATAATACCATGTTTATTCTGAGAAGAATTACATTCAACCTGCTGGTCACTTTGCTTTGTATGAACATTTTAACAATATTTGTCCCTATAATCCATGAACACAGAATGTTCATTCACCTTTTTGTACCCTCTACAACTTCTTTCATTAATGTTTTCCTTTTCATTTTATGGACTTTTCACCTCTTTAGTTAAATTTATTCTTAGGCATTTTTGTATGTTGTTTTTGTACTTTGCAACTTTGCTGAATTTTTTATTAGTTCTGATAGATTTCTGAAGGAATTTTTGGAGGTTTCTATATATAAGACCATGTCATCTGTAAACAGTTATAATTTGACTTTCTCTTTTCCAATTTAGATGTCCTTTATTTCTTTCTCTTGTCTTATTGCTCTGGCTAGGACTTCTAGTACTGTATTGAATAAAAGTGTTGAAAGTCATCATCCTTTTCTTATTCCAGATCTCAGGAAACTTATAGCTTTTCCCCATTCAGTATGATGTTATCTGTTGCATATTATAAGTGGCTTTTATTATGTTGAGGTATGTTTATTCAAAAACCCTATGAATAGCAGAGATGCACTGTCAAGTATAGTACCAGAAAATGACCCCCAGGTTAGAAGGCATTCAATGAATGATTAGGGAAGCATTTCCTCCTCAAAGTTGAGTTGATCTTAATGATGGGAATGGAGAAAAGTCCCTAAGACCTCCTTTTGCTGATGTGGGATGACTCAAAATGAGAAGAAACAGTGTCTGCAACATTGGACTCAAACATAAAGAGATTATTTGCATGGCACATTGTTGGATAGTGTTTCATTCTGTTGCATCCAACTTGAAAGTACCCAACAACAAAAGGCAAGAGGATAGGTGTCCAACTGACAGAATATGTGAACTTTTCATCTAACTGAGATAAATGATTTTCAAAATTTCCCCTTCACACACACACTCTCTCTCACACACACACAGAGGGTCATTCAGTTCTTTTCCTCCCTATAAATTTATCATAAGGTAGTGTACATGTGCTGAGGAGTTCATTATTCAATCCGTATTAGATAACAGTGAAAGAAGAACCAGGAAGAAAGGGGACTAGGGAGCCATGGGTGTTCATGCAGACCTGGACCTACCTGGCAGCAAAACCCCTCAAGCCAGGTTTCAAGCTATAGTGACAGTCTTTATCTCCATTGGACCTAAACTGTTGGGCAGAAAACAAATAGATATAGTGCCTCTAGGGGATTGGGCAGTGAAAGGCCCACTGGAGTGAACCAGAGAGCTAGCAAAGTCAAACAACCAGGAAGGGACAAATGGGCTTGAGAGGCCCAGTCAAGGTGTTGTTGGGCAGAGTCCTAATGTCATTCAATTTTGGGGCTGCTAATGCATCCCCAGCTGCAGCCATACTACCATGGTGTCTGATCTGATCAGATCTTGGAAGCTAGGCAGGGTTGGGCCTGGTTAGTACTTGGATGAGAGACTGCCTGGGAACACCGGGTGCTATAGGCTTGGGAGAAGGACCTGAAAACCCACTCACAAAAAATAATCAGCCATTGAAAACCCTATGAATAGCAGAGAAGCACTGACAATAATGTTTCATCTGTTATATACAGGGTTGCTATGAGTCAAATACCGACTCTACAGCATGTAAGAACAACAATGCAGCCCTAAACATTATATATACTACTAGCCAACCCATTCTCTAACTTTTCCTCAGAGGGCTCTCCTCTGTGTATTCAAAGGTTCTGTTCTTCCCTTCTTACTTTCATTTTTCCATGCTTTCACTGCTCCACATTATTTTTCCCACTGTTTTAAATAAAGCTTTCACTTTTCTGTATCTTGTGTGTCTTCCCACATTTATTCTTGGTCCATAGAGCTAAGAACTTGGTAGTAAGGACTCTATACAGTAGGACCAAAGAAGATCCAGATACCTCCGGTAATAATAATATGTGTGTGTCAAATCTACAATGATTAAAATCCTACAATAAATTGTGTTGAATTTGCTCTACTCAACTTTGATATAATTATGTGGAATTCCACCACAATTGTCTTTCCAAATGACTATAGAACTATTCACTGCAAAAAATATTTTCTAGTATGAAATTACTTCACTTATCTTAAATATGCCTTCCTCAAACTCACATGTAAATTTGAGGTAAGGGGAAAGACAAAGAACGTTTTAACTGGGTCTCTGTGATGGTCCCATAGATATGGAGGCTCACAGTCTCTTAGGAGATAGCCAAGGCCTTCACTGAAGATTAGATCCTACACTAGGGCTTTCTCATAGCAAGATATAAATAGACCCTTCTTCCAGAATATTAAGAAAACTGATTGGTATCACTACAATAGGAGTTATTTCATAGGGTTTTTGAAGTTCATGGATTTTATACTTTGAAAATTGAAATACATTTGTCTTAGGTGAAAAACAGTACACATTTTGACTTTGTTACCCACACCAATCTAGATGGAAGTTTTACATAAATGTAAGCGATGCATCTCTAACATACTGAGCTTGGTCCCTAGATGTAAGTGGTCATTATATATTGGTATTGATAAGGTGCAATGCCTGGAGCTGGGGTTTAGAGCCCTAAATTATGCAACACATTCTAAAATGTCTGTTATATTGTTGTTAGGTGCCTTGAGTTGGGACAAGTGAGTACAACAGAACTTTTTTAGAGTGGAGGGTTAATACTGTCTAGACATTTTAGATTTCTATTTTAGCTGATTGTCTTCTCTTTTTATATTTTTTTCCTTGTGTGCTTTCTTTTCCTCAGGTTTTTCAACAAATATCATATTATTTGAATACAGATAATTCACTCTCTCTAAAATGTCAAATTTTCCTTATATAACTTTTCTTGACAGAAGATAATTGCCACTTGGGTTAGCCTTGAAAAACTATAAAACATAAAAATGAAAACAAATCATAAAAGCTAATAAGTCTCTAATCCCAATAGTTTGTATAAAAATAAACTACTTAGTTTGAAAATGTGAAAATGGCTACTTAAAATGTTGGAGATCTCTCCATTTCTTAATGATGTCTGTTTTCCTCAGTCATCATTGCTAAAGATATTTTTATTGATTTTTGGTGCAATAGATTTTCATGTATGACTACTTAACATCAGTGGCATCAGGAACTAGACTGCTTGAGAATTCTACTTTAGGAAAACTAATCTCATTCTCTGTGGAACTAAACTACATTGGATCTTGTTTGACTCTAAAATGAGGTTTCCAAAGGAGCTTACCTAGCTGGACTTGACAGTTGTCTATATTATGTAGTTTGGAGGAATTAAAGAATTTTCTAACAAAAAGTGAATATTTCTTCTTTGCTATAAGCCGATAAATTCACACTATCAATGATTTTCATACTTTGTATTAAGTATTACTCTCTGTGATTCCTGTTTTGATCTAAAAAAATAAGCCTTTCTCAACTGATGTGGGTTCACTGTTTTCCTCAGAAAAAGAAGAATCAAAGCTGGAAGAAAGTAGTAGTGTCTCCCTGGGGAAGGAAGAAATTGAATCCAGTTTGGGAACCAAAAGGATGTTCCCGATCATTAGACACAATTCTTTCAATTTTACAGACAAGGCAAATAATGAGAGAAAAGATGACTTTTCTCTCCTTAACGTCTGTCCTGCCACATGTCCAGCATACATTACTATCATGGAAAAGTCTCTGGTCCTTTACCACCTCAAATCCTAAATGGACTATCTAAACTGGGAGTTTTAGCATGGGAACACGATTTTCAGCTTCCTCTTTATTCTCAGTGCCAGTATTTTAAAAGGTCTTTCTAAAGCCTCAAAAGACAACTAAGAACACGGCATTTAATTTTTTTTTCAATAATTTCTGTTAATCAGTTGTTTCCACTTCCCTTTGATTGGCTAATTTGTCTCTAAAGAGTACCATTGCTATTTTTCCTGTCTTTCAATCTGTTTTTAATCTTGAAAGCAGCCTTCTCTAACGTTCAATTCCTTCATAAGTATAAGGCAGCCATTACCCTGATGGTAAGCCTGCAGCTGTAGCACTGTGGCCTCCAATCCCGTCAGATCCCGGAAGCTAAGCAGGGTCGGGGCTGGTTAGTATGTGGATGGAAGGCCTCCTGGGAACACCAGGGGCTGTAGACTTGAGAGAAGGACCAAGAAACCCACTTCCAAAAAACATTCAGCCATTGAAAACCCTAAGAATAGCAGAAAAACACCAAAAATACTGTTTCACCTGTTGTACTTAGGGTCGCTATGAGCCGGACACCGACTCGATGGCACCTAACAATAACAACCGTGATGGTTGCAACCTCACTGACTTACTGATTCCCTATTACCTAAAGGATTGTTGTAGTGGTTTCCTTTACCTTTCATCGATGCTGAAATTGAAAAAATAAGAGTGAAACAGGATGATTATGTCAGAGGCTCCATTTTAAAAGGCCCCTGACCATAAAAGGAAGTGAGAGACACATGAATTGGTTTTCTCTTGCATACAATTAATTTAACATTAAGTAATTTTCTCTGTAACTTTTATGAAACTTGATAGCCTCTAAAACTAGTGACACTTTTAAGAAATTATTCACTTTTAATGGGTTCAATCCCAGTCGTATTTCACTTAAAAAAAAACAAAACCCTAGATTGAGTTAATTCAAGGGATCCAATATTATAATGGAAAGTAAGGCTACAAAGATAAGACAAAAAAGCCCCCAAATGGTGCCGTCTCTCAAAGAATTCATGGTCTTCTCTATAGCTCAAATATATATGTACACACACACACACACTCTCTCTCTCTCTGTCTCTCTCTCTCTCACACACACACGTTCACACATATATTTGGCATACTTTCTAGCACATTGGAGAAGATGAAAATATATTATTGAATTTTATCGATAGTATACAGTGAGACAAATATTAAGAGATAAGTGTAAAATGTGTGATAGTACAGAGAAAGAAGCCAAAGACCCTACATGTTTTCTCTGTTTTTAATTTAATTAATTATATCTCCTTCTGAGCTGGATGCTGCCTTACCCTTCTTCCTCCCCAAACACACACAAACACTTAATCTTCTTCATTCTATAAATAGGACCAAGCTGACCATTCTTCTGTATGTTAGTTCATTTGACAAACTTGTTTACAAAATTGTGTACATTCCATTAAGTGGCCAATTTTATTAAAAATGAAATACAGCCAACCTGGTTATTAAGATGAATTGAACTTTTTCTCCCAGAGCACTGTGATTTATAGTGTTCATAAAGATACCCATCATTCTTGCAGAAAATGTGTGGTGATCAAAGTGTATTGGTTGCTCTACAATGAGAGCATTCTCTGTCTTCTTAAAGAAATAAAATTTGGATTAGATGCATTTGTAGTCAGCTAGGTAAACCATAAAGGGCTAATCTGAACTTGCAAAACTGTTCACAGTTCTGGGGTTTGAGACTCTACTAACATAAAGCATAAAAGGCACAGGAGAAAAATATCAGAGGAGGAAGTATATACAACTACCTAGTGCCTCTCTGGACCCCCACAGATATACAATCAATACTGTTAGAAAAGAGGGATATGCTCTGGTGTTCTGTTGCACAGTAGGGTGACTGTAGTTAACAACAATGCCTTGTATATTTCAAAATTTCAAAGAAAGAAGATTGCGAATTTTTCAGCACAAAGAAATGATAGTTTAGGTGACAAATATGCTAATTATCTTTATTTGACCATTACACAATTTATACCTGTATCAAAATATCACAATGTGTAACATAAATATATGCAATTATTATGTCAGTCAAAAATAAATACACAAAAAAATTCTGTATACACTGAAGTCCAAGCAGAATGAGAACCTTACCAGTAAGGAGGAGCAAAGAAACCACAGGCTCTCTTTTCACACAGTCAGTTGGAAAGGGAGGTGTGGGTTATGCAGCTTCCAGTGATCTATTTGCAACTATCCAAGGCAATTTCTTCCATTATCAAACCAAGGAAATAGACATGTCTACTGAGATGCTAAGACAATTAAAAATATTCAAAGGTGACTCGAGTATTTATACACCACAAACCTTTTATCTAAATCTAGATAGATGGTATAAAATGGTTAAAAGTTGGAGATTTGGAATAGATTTATCCTGGACTCACTTGAAACCTAAGGAAAAGAAGCTTTAAGAAACCATCTTGCATTACTATGCATTCTATTATTTCAAGGCATCTATTTAATATTTTAAATATGAAAATGTCTTTTCTGAACAATGCACAAAAGCCTAAGACAGACAGACAGACAGACACACACACACACACACACACACACACACACAGAGCAGTCTAGTTTAAATAGCTATAAAATTCATAGCCAGCTCCCAAACTAGATTACTAAAATTAAATTGTTAAAAACTATTTTAGCTAAGTGTGTTCTTGCTTCCCACAGGAGGATATAGTCATAGTTAGCACTTCTACATTGGAAAGAGTACTAGTTGAGAAAGGTAAGAAGCTGAGTATTTGACCCTTTACTAAGTCAGATTTTCTCATTAGCATTAGATTTTAGCTAAGGCAATGGAGGAGTTTCAACTATCAATCAAGTTATAATTATGGATTATTTTGAGAAGACATTTTATATGTTATGGGTGGTTCATGTCTTAAAATAGATTTACCTAATCATGGTGTCTTATCAAGTTTTATCCAGAGAATGAACAAAATTTAGTGTTCTTGACCACATTCACTGGACTATAAGGAAACCATAATGTATTCCTTGTTGTTATATCCCATACACTGAACCATCTAAATGCAATCGTTACATCTTTATTACTGCATGATTAAGGTGACACCAAGCTGGACAAAGTATGGCACATTTAAGACAACTGATTTATTGAACAGTCTCCCTTCATTACAGGTTTAAATGAAAAAGGTTTTGTTTTTCCACTAACTGCTTGGCAATT
This sequence comes from Pedetes capensis, assembly GCA_007922755.1. NCBI lineage: Eukaryota > Metazoa > Chordata > Mammalia > Rodentia > Pedetidae > Pedetes > Pedetes capensis. Next base: position 10,531 of record VMDO01016972.1, on the reverse strand, counting down.
CTCCTATATAAACCCCCTTTCTACTGATTTTCTGTAATTTTAGTACTAAGTTTAGTATTAGTCACTTCAGCCTATTCACATCATATCCTTTCTGTTTTAAAAATCCTCTCCTGTTCATGTGTAAATCTCATTAAAAGCACTCCTCCCCTCCTCCTTGTATAGCAGGCTACACCTATCTGTGGCTTTAGTAGCTTCCAGTCTTAAAATTGGGTTAGATTGGGGTAGGAAATTGGCTTCACTTACTTGGCCTACTCTCCTTCTCTTATTTCTTCTGTGCTATTGGGCAAGAAACAATCAGCCATTGAAAACCCTACAATTGGGTAAAGAAAAGAGAGAATGAAACAAAAGTCTAAGTAACTGGGCATGTTTCTTTCTCTGTCTAAAAAGATATAATTGAACATTCTGTGTAGTGCCAGACTACTTGGGAGTTATTTTAAAGGACCCATTGTTCTGGCTTTTTTATCTTGATCCTATTTCATTTCCTCATCCTCCTACTTTTCTCTCAGTCTATGATTTAAAGATAGATCTAATGCATAACATCAAATTTCTATATTAGTCCAATTCCCAGCATAGACGAGATAGACTCAAAGGGCGTATTGAGAAAGTTTAATGAATAAAGTATTTACATATTTTTGTGTTGGGTTCAGTGGGCCAATAAATGATGATGACCCACCAGAGAATAATAATGTTTAAAAACTGACCACTCCTAGTCCTTCACAGCAACATGAAGAAACAGTTACTGATTCCAATGAGAGCTAAAACTGTATAGGTGGAATTGTCTGTCAAGGACTGTGGTTTTAGTCTTTAAAGAGAGATTTCTTATCAAATGTGGCTTTGGTAGAGGAACTCAGCCACTGATAAACCTGGTATGATTGATTTGATGCTGGGGAATAAAGAACACTTCATTTCTCTCTTCCTACCTTTTTGTACCCTACAGATGTTTCTCAAGGGAGGGACCAAACTGGACACCAGAGAGTAAGAGAGCCTGCTCACTGCAGGATATCATCTCCCAGAGATCATAAAAACCTTTCTGGAAAGGGTTTGGTTTGGTTTGTTGATATTTTTTGCTTGTTTCTTTCTTTATTTATTTGGTATATTAACGGAAGGTGACTCAAGTCCAATGATGTGCAGTAGACAATGGGAAAAATTCGCATTTAAGCCACATCAAAGAGCAATTGCACTTTCTTCCACTAATGTACTCTCTCTCATTTCCTTCATCTCTGCATGTTTCAGGAGTCTCAGGCACTCTGCATGCCCACAGGTATAATGACTATCAAAGTAGGACACTGAAAAGTCCCTTATTTATTGCAGGGTCCCTGTTATTGTAGAGGGACACTCCTGTCATTTTCTGTCAAAAATACGGCATGATAGGAAGAATAACCTTCCTGCTTTTTTTATTCACTTCTGCTGTAGGAGTCCTTCATACTAACTGCTGTGTCTCAGCAGCCCTGATTCCATTGCTGTTGATACAATCATACTGTTTTAGAGTTTGAATGACCTTAGAGATACTCCAGTCTAAATCATTTTTAAGAGAGAGAATTATAGATAAAAGAGAATTAAAAGCTTATGATTACATCATTCTGATTGATGTAGATTCTCATTCTTACAGTAAATAATTTATGCTCGTTACTTCTGTATGTGCTTTATATGCACAAGCATATCACAAAGTCCTTGAAGAAAGGACTTCTTTATTTAGCACATTCCTTTGGTCTTAGTCTCAGTCTGGAGAGCTTAATAAATACTCAATAAACACTGGCCAACCGTATGTAATAGACAGTGAATAAATTAATAATTATTCCAGCTTACAAAGCTTAAAGATTTTTTTTATTATAAAATGCATCCTTATTTACTTCAGCTTGCTTTATCTGGTTCTAATTTACTTGCTCTTAATTTGACTGTTAATCAGCTGACTTCAAAATAGGAAAATTATCAAGGATTATCCAGGTGAATCTAATGCAATGACAGGATAGTTTAAAGTGGGGTAGGGAGGCATGATAGAAAGATGGCAGCAAGAGAACTTAGTCAACCTTTATTGGCTTCAAACAGAAGGTTTTGTCTGATATTTTCCTCATGATTATCCTGTAGGTAATGTGTTTCTAGAAGGAAGGCAACAGACATAAGTGCCATTTTCATTGTATCAGGGATAGGTTCTAGCAGGATGACTTATTAGTGATGTTAATTTTGATCACCTGATTAGCCAGGTTATCCTGATTCAGGGTGTATTTGTCATATTTCTCCATTGTAGAGGTACTTTTTCTTTCTCTCTTTCCTTTCTCCTCTTTGGAAAGAAGACACCATGCCAAGCTTACACTTGCAGACTCAGGAGATACCATCTACTTGGTTAAAAGTGGGTGTCTAAATAACTTACTTGCATTACTTCTTTCTATTGAGAAATTTATCTATTCTTGGTGATTTCCTTATTCAAGCATTTATTTACATAAGAATGGACTAAGGTATGTTTATTCTATGAGTTTAATCCAATATTACTTATTTCATTGCTCAAGCTACTTTACTTTGGCTCCAAAATTTACAGATTGCAAATTTAATCCTCAGTGCAACAGTGGCAAATGATGGGGACAAATAGGGGAGTGTTTAGTTCATGAACACTCTGCCTTCATGAATGGGTTAATACTGCTAGAAGAAGGGTTAGAAGCCCAGAACTTTACATGTCTATAATCCTAGCAACTTCAGAGGCTGAGGCAGGAGGATTGCAAGTTCAAGTCTAGAGGCAGCCTGTGTAAATTAGTGAGACTGCCTCAAAATAAAAAGTGAAATATAGGCTGGGAAGATGGCTCAGTGGTGGAGCATTTGCCTAGCATGTACAAGGGTAGGTTGCTCTGGGTTCAACTCCTAGTGCTGCAAAATAAAAAAAAAATTAAATATAAAAGAAAGGAAAAGGAAAGAAAAAAGACTTGAAAGACTTGACTGCCATGCAAGGATATAGTGTTTCCTCCTCTGCAGGACACAGTGTTCGAGGTAACATCTTGGAAGCATAGAGACTGGGTCCTATCTGGTCTGTACATTGATTTTACACTTCTCCTCATCTAGAAAATATGTATCTGCTCTTTGTTAAATTATCCAGACTCAAGTATTTTGTTAAATAGCACAAAATGGACTGAGATAGCTGTTCTTTGTGTCAAGGTACTAACCTTCTGACATGATTTTCTAGTGGAAGTGTCTGTCACTTTCATTAAGCAATGACTTGGTGAGGGTTTGGGCAGTATTAGTTTCTGAGTCCTATGCACATTTCTTAATAAAGTGATTCCTTCGTTATGTTCCATGCATCTGCTAAGCAAGCCCTAGGGATGAGGTCACATGTTCTTGTGCTTCGCTTTTGTCAACATCTGTGACCATCTGGCACAATGCCATCGATCACTCATTGTTCTACCTCAAGAGTGCTTACTCTTGATTGCAGAAGACTCTATTTATGCCATAGTTAAACTCATTGCTGTATCATTAAATGCAGTGGGAAAGATGGCCTAAGCAGTTTGTAGCTCACATAGAATGACTTTCATGGCTGTCTTACCTCAGCAAAGTATATGGAAATTCTGCTGAAAAGGGTCAACAATAAGGATATTTTCATCTACCAGAATGTTTCAAGGGAGACTTTCCTGTTTATATACCATAAGATATATTGGCACTCTTTGTTTACCTAGCTAAAGAAGATTTTGACAATTTACCATAAAATTATTGTTGTTGTTGTTAGGTGCCGTTGAGTTGGTATCCGACTCATAGGGACCCTCTGTACAACAGGGGAAACACTATTGTCAGTGCTTCTCTGCTGTGCATAGGGTTTTCAATGGCAGATTGATTTTTGGGAGGGGCTTGCCAGGTCCTTCTCCCAAGCCTACAGCTTCTGGTGTTCCCAGGCGGTCTCCCATCCAGGTACTAACCAGGCCCGATCCTGCTTAGCTTCCGAGATCTGACAGGATCAGATGCCACAGGGCTATAGCTTCAGGCACCATAAAATTAATACCTTAAATTACTCAGAATACACACACACACACACACACACACACACACACACACACACACACACTCACACACACACAGTACAATATAGTAAGTATCCAAATATACTTTGGATAGTTAAGCATTAACATTCATTTTTTTTTTAATCCAGCAGAAATTCTTTAGCAAAAATTGCTCTTGTAGCCCTATGCCTAACATGCAGTGAAGAATGTAGACAGCTCAGGAAAAGAAAAAGAGTGACCAGAATGAAAAGCAAAAAGGAAGAGGCAAAATATTTTTTAAGAACAGTTCCACTAGAGCATGGAGCCCATAAAAAATAAATGCGGATTTATGAAAACTTTTCTTATTTCTTTTTAAGAAATCAAAATCTCTTTTTATGGACAAAAATTGTTGCTCCTGTTTTGATCTCTGTGTGACTGAACTAATGTGAAGGCTGCTATGAATCCTCTGAATTTAACTCTGTCCCTTCAGCAGTTCTGGAACCTATAGTTTTTAGCCATACTTTTAAAAGAGATTTTAGTTTCAAAATCTTATTAGTACTTAAAACTCTGTTAGGAAATGAGTATTTCATTCCCACTTTTTAGATGAAGGATGTAGGCCACCAAGTTTTTCTGAGAACTAAATTCTAAAGAAAAAAAAAATCTTTTTTTTTCTTTGTTTTTTATTTTTGTTGTTGTTGTTGTTTACTACTTATGGGTTGGACCCAGGACCTCACACCTAGGCAACTGCTCTATTACTGTGCCACACTCCCAACATTTTTTTTTTTTTTTTTGAGATATGGTCACACTAAGTTGCATATGTGCCCTTGGCCTTGAACTTGTGATCCTCCTGCTTCAGCCTCTCAACTCACTGGGATTACAGGCGCTTGCCACGACTCCTAGCTAGAAATGACTACTGACTCTTCTTTTTTAACTACTTTTTTCCAAAAAGCAGTCTTGTGACTATATAGCAGACTGGAGGATGTTTTCTGGAAAATTGGTTCTTTTTCTGGAAAATTGGTCTTTGTAGTATCTTGCTGTGCATATTTGTGCTTATTTTTCTTCCTTGACCAATTATGACATATGATCTCCATGGAAGCAATTTTCAGTAATATAGTGGGAAAAAAAACTCTTCTAAAAAGAGAGTGCATCTTCACAGAATACTAGTTCATAAAATTGTTGTTGTTGTTAGGTGTCATTGAGTTGTGTCCTACTAAGCAACCCTCATAGCATTTTGAATAGCTGATTGTTTTGAGATTGCCTGGGGAGTGGATTGCCACATCCTTCTCCCATTTTTGCAGTGCTGGGAATCGAACCCGGGACCTCAGAGACTGCAGAGCACTCTACCAACTGAACTAAATCCCAGCTCAATTCATAATTACTGAGCATTTAACATGTGCCTAGTATCCATACTGACTATGTTTTATAACTGTCTTCCTGACCACTCTGTACTATTTGCTGGAATTCTATAACTTCTTTCTCATTACTTCAGTTTAGGCTAATGTCAATAATAAAATGGTAACACCATTGGGAGGGTTAACTATTATACACTGTCAAACATTTAAATTTTTCCCTGATCTTATCTTGACAATGGGTGTAGATGAAAAGTTAAAGAAGAGAGTATGATCCATCTAGCCTGATCCATTCATGACCATTCTGCCCTCCAGCTTGCTGCAGAATGATCAGGGTGATGTTAATGTATGCTTGTTTGGAAAGGCCAGCCTGCTCTCTCTTCTTCACAGCCTGTCCCAGCTGTTGCCCAATTAAATTCAACAATTCACAGGTGTTCAGAGAAATGTTTTCAACATAAAACCCCAATTGTCTTTAGGGCTCTTTACTCTTTGTAATGCTCTTTAAATTTGAAATATTCTTCCTCCAAAAAACAAACCACACTTGCAAATGAAGTAAAACTACAATCCATGATAAGAAGGTTGTTAATAATTGTTAAGGTATTGTAAATAACAAAAGGAAAATTCAGCCACAATACATTTAAATTAAACCTAATGGAAAATAATATTTTCTTGATTGAGGAGGCTAAAGGGTGAGAGCTACGATGGTGTGATATGTTTGAGAGTTGTTGTTGTTAGGTGCCATCAAGTCGGTATTCGACTCATAGTGACCCTCAAAGGGTTTTCAATGGCTGACTATTTCGGGATTGCCTTGGGAGGAGATTGCCAAGTCCGTCTCCCATTTTTGCAGTGCTGGGAATTGAACTTGGGACCTCAGAGACTGCAGTGCAGTGCTCTACCAACTGAGCTAAATCCCAGCCCCATGTGTGAGAGTAGTAAAAGAAAATATAAGAACTTACAGTCTTTTTCTGGCATGAAGCTTTAGCCCTTCCCCATACTTACTACATTTAAACATCTAGATTTTATGTATTTGCTGATGTTAATAAGTAAAGTTTACTGAGTACTTACTGTATAGCAAACACTGTTAGGTCACTTTACATAAATTATTTCATAGAATATGCATAAAAAGTGAGATATTTAATGCCACTCCACTGATTTTAAAAAGTCAGGAAAACACATGTAAAAAGGCAAAATAATTCATCCTGTTCCACACAATGCCAAAGCCAAGATTCAAGTTGTTTCTTTAAACCAAAGCCCATGCTATTAATCTTGTCTATACATACATTTTTATTAGGTACATAAAGGAATTTTTCCAGAGCATAATAAATTAAATATTTTCTAGAACTTTGTGGTAGGGTGAATAATGACTTCCCCACAATATAAATGTTCTAATCTCCCAAACCTGTAAAAACGAATATACATGTCCTGATCTCCAAAACCTTACTTTCCATAGCAAAAGTAATTTTCACATGTGATTGTAAAGGGATTAAGACTCTTGCAACTAGGGGTTTATGCTGAATTATTTGCATGAGTGCAATATGATCACCAAAGCCCTTCAAATAGTGAGGTGGCAGGTCAGAGACAAAGGAGACAGTGTGAAGACAGAAGCAGAGGATGAGGTAACATTGTATCACAAGCCAAAGATTGCCAACAGCCTTTCAAAGTTAGGAAAGATACTACCATACAGCTTTGGAAAGAACATAGCTTGTTCAATTCATTGTAGACATCTAATCTTCATAACTATAAGATAATAAATCTATTATTTTAAGTCACTAATTTTGTGGTAATTTGTTATGGCCACAAAAGGAAACTAATGTAGGTTTTGTCATGCAGAAGTGTCTAAAATGAAAATATAGGTGGTGGCCCACACCTGTAATCCTAGTGAATCATGAAGTGGAGGCAGAAGGATTGAGAGTGCAATGCCAGAGGTAGCCTGCACAATTTAGAGACCCTGACTTAAAAAAAAAAAAGTTTCTTTAATGTACTGGGGGTGCATCTCAGTGGTAGAGAAATTGCAAAGTGTGTGCAGGTTTCAACCCCAATATACTGCAAAAATAAATGAATAAAGAAAGAAAGAAAGAAAGAGAGAAAGGAAGAAAGAAAAGAAAAGAAAATGTAAAAGTGGTACTGAATTTAGGTAGTGAGTAGAGGATGGAAGAATTCTGAGGACCATGACTGAAATGGCTTTGTTTTGCATAAACTGTTAAAAGAATATCAATGTTAATGACTCTGCTAGCATGAGTGTTCCAAAAAGAAAGGAGCACATTAGAAAGTGTCTATGTTGTCCTTGAGAATACTTAAATCATCACAAAGAGATTTTTAGTAGAAATACAGACATTAAAGGCACTGTTTGTTAGGGCTCACAAGAAAGTATGGAATATGTTGTTCAAAACTGAAGGAAGAGGGATACTTGCTATGTTGAGGCAGAAACTAGTTAAACTGAGTTCTACATATGTGGAAAACAAAACTTTAATGCAATGAACTTGGATATTTAGTTGAGGAAACTTCAAAGCAAAGTATGGAAAGCAAAGCCTGATTTTTCCATCCTGCCTAGACTAAAGTGTATACACTAAAGGAGCCTGATGACTTGGGGAATTATTCTTGATCTATCAAGATTGTAAAAGATGCTAAAATGAAGCAAGTAACTGTCAGGAAAGTATACCCTGGAGAGAAAGGCAAAGGTCAATTACAGATTTTGCTAGTTTCTTGAAAGGATTAAAGGCTTAAAGTATTCCACCACACAGAAGTCTCTGAAGAAATTAGACATGTGACTCTCCTCAGTTATCTCAGCTGAAGGCAGAAAGAGAAATGAGGTTACTTAGGAAAGACATGTCTAGGAACCTCATGTTCTTGGACTGGCTGTATATATAAGATACCAATCAACAATGATTCAAAAAGCAAGTGCTTTTGGGATATTTGCTTTATATTTGTTTCTATTTTATTTACTTTGGAAAATAGGAAAGGAGAATAGTTTGATGATTGCTTTCATGGAAATTATAAATGACTTGGAGATTTTTAAAATGTAATGGACATGTGTCCATCTTCATTCAAATGAAGAAAACCTCTCTTTTAACATGAGAAATGGACAATGAAATGCATATATAGAAATGCCATAATGAGACCCATTAAATTATACCTTAAAAGTTACTAATAAAATAATTTTAAAGCCTCTCTTTTATATGTCACAGTGAACCATGTTGTGTAGATAAATATACAAATTACTAAACTGACAAATATGCCTGCAGTGGTAGCCCTGTGGCATCCGATCCCATCTGATCTTGGAAGCTAAGCAGGGTGGGGCCTGGTTAGAACCTGGATGGGAGACTGCCTGGGAACACCAGAAGCTGTAGGCTTGGGAGAAGGACCTGGCAACCCCCTCCCAAAAATCAATCTGCCATTGAAAACCCTATGAACAGCAGAGAAGCACTGACAATAATGTTTCCTCTGTTGTACAGAGGGTCGCTATGAGTCGGACACCGACTTGACGGCACCTAACAACAACAACAACAAACTGACAAAAGTATAATGAGAATGTAGTCTTTTTTATAATCAAAATTTATTTTTTGTGATACATATTGAGTTTTTTGTATTTGTGAAGATAGAACATTGACTATAAGAATTCCAAATCTATTTATAAAAGAGAGTAGGTAATTATATTGAAAGTTTTTGTATAGTTAACCAACCATCAAGGTATAATGTCTTCCTAGAGATGGGGTATGTCATACTTTTGATTCTATTTGTTCTTGCCAAGCTCCGATTAATTTTTCTTTTCCTTTTTCTTCCCGTCTTTGACCAAATTCTTCCATCAGATTGTTTTCTTGGAGATTTATCTTTGCCTAATTATTTTATGATTACTGAGGTTTGTTTTAATGTTAGGTTCATAGACATTTTGAAGTATATGAAACCCATCTTATCATAGGGAAATCAATAAGATTATTAAGCTTTGTTTCCCATTTGAGATAAGAGGATTATTCATTTTTAATGTACTAATTAAACTGGTTTCAGATCCTTAAGGAGTTGGAATCTGAATAATCTGATTTCATGTTCTTTGGTTTTCTGCTTTTTAGCCCACTTCTGTATAAAACAGGGCAGATCATTTGAAGTTCATCTGCCTTTACCTAAAATGGATATTTTATATATTACAATTTTATTTATGCTGCTGTCACCCATGTATGATCTTTCTTATTCCCACCTTTCTCACTTGCTCATTTCACGGTCCTAGAATATTCTCTACTTTTTCTCCTCTACTTCATACTCTTCAGTGTCCACCACAGTAAATTTTTGAGACTACTTTTTCTGCTTTCTGCACTGTTTTTTAAATCTATATATGGAAAATTCTCAGGCATATTGATGAATTTCTAAATAGTGAATTGTATTATGCTTTTTTTAAAAAGCGACATGAGAAACAAAAAGTACTTTGAGAGACAAAGAAACTAGGGTAAAATAATGAATTTATTAGCTAATAGACCAGCCCAAGGAAATGAGTTCTCTCAGGTCTGACCTTGAGGCTTCATTCTCCTGGGGTTATATAGCTTTTAGCAGGGTGAAAGTTGCCATGGAAATAGGCAGATAAGGAGTGAGGAGAGGGGAATTGTCTCTCAGGGTGGAGGTTGTTATGGAAATAGACAAGGAGTGAGGAGATGGGAAGTGACTCATAGGGTGGAGTTTAAGATACAACAATATAAATTTAACAAGTCTGTAATAAGGAACATTAAGTCTTAGTGGTTACATTTTAAGTAAACATTATGACATCTTAGCTTTTGATTTGAATTTTCCACAATGTTCCCCCCTTTTCTTGTATCAGAATGATCCTTCATCTATTTTTTGGACACACATATGTTGTTGTTGTTGTTGGGTGCTGTTGAGTTGAGTCCGACTCATAGTGACCCTATGTACAGCAGATCGAAACATTTGACGATTCTGTGCCAGGCAAACCATCTTATTTATGTTTAAGCCCATTGTTGCAGACACTGGGTCAATCCATTTGGTGGAAGGTCTTCCTCTTTTGCATTGACCTGCCACTCTCCCAAACATGATGTCCTTCTCCAGGGATTGATCTCTCCTGACTACAAGTCCGAAATATGTAAGACACAGTTTGGCCATTTTTGCTTCCAGGGAGCACTCTGGTTGTACTTCTTCTAGGACAGATTTGTTGGTTCTTTTGGCAGTCCATGGTATATTCAATAGACGTCTCCAGAACCACAATTCAAAAGCATCAATTCTTTTTCTGTC
>VMDO01016971.1:0-46211 GCA_007922755.1 Pedetes capensis | reverse complement strand
CTCTCTCTCTCTCTCTCTCTCTCTCTATATATATATATATATATATATATATATATATATATGTGTGTGTGTGTGTATATATATATATCCAATATAACTCTCTATATACATACATACATACATACATACATACATACATATATGAGGAATAAAATGCAGACACAAAACAGTGGTTATGATATGAAAATATTCTCTCTATATGGCTAGTCTGGCAGTGACCTTGCTCTCTACCTTCTCACTGTCTTCGGCTTCATGTTCTCTAGCCATGGGAATCAGGATGAGTGCTGCTCTTGGTGTCATTTCTAGAAATAATCTAGCAATTACATTTCAAAGAGTCACTTCCAGAAGACATTTCTATGATTTAAAAAAAAAACAAATGGTCATTTACAGCACATGTGATTTTTCTACCTTTATCATATGTGAGCTACAATGTCTAGGTGTGGCAAAAGTGTTCTTTTGAAGGGCTGGAGAGGGAAGTGGGGAGCAGCTTTCTCACAGGATATATGCAGGCCTTCCACAGACAGCCAGTACCTCTTCTGTGGGCATTTTTACTGGCTCCATATGTGTGGCTACACTATTCCTCTGTGGTAGGACTAAGACCTCCACTGATGCCCATCGCTTTCCACCTTCCATCACTGGGCTCTGCTTGACTAAGGATAGAAAGACAGGGAAATTTTGGAGAACATGGAAAGGGAAAGAGCTCTCATCCTAGGATTTGGTTTGAATCTTACCAGCTGAAAATCAAGAACTTTGACACAACTACCAAGAAAACTGCTGTGAGTACTGCCTGAATAGAGACATTATTTTTGAGAGACATTTTAAATAATAAAAAATATTAAAATATCAATAAGCCATGCTTAGGGTCAAGATGTATGTAACCTCTGAGTTTGACCTTGCTTTCCTCTCTGTAATCCCTTGCTTCTCTTTTCTTTCTTTTTTCCCCATTTCTGGGGAGTTGAACCCGGGGCCTGGCACTTGCATGCTTTGCAAGTACTATAACACAGAGCTGCACCCACAGACCATTTTTTACTTTTTATTTTGAGACATGGTCTCGCTAAATTACATAGGCTGCCTCTGGTCTCGAACTTGTGGTCCTCCTGTCTCTGCCTCCTGAGTCGCTGATATTATGATCCAGTGCACCTAGCTAATTCTGTGCTTCTTTGAGACATGCCCAGGTAACTCCCTGTGATTCTTATCTGTAAACCTATACAATATACCTCCTGAACCACTTTATAATCTCATTTTACTAAAGGGAAGTCCCTCCAATAGAAAAGCCTAAACGATGGAACTTCTTTCAGTCTGATTGGCACCTTCTTAATCCATGACAGGGGCCTTTCTAGGTAGAGGTTGGGGCTCATGTCACGCTAGGTTCCCAGACCTGGGCATCCAGTACTGACATCACATGGGACATGCCCTAAATTAAATAAAACTGGAGATAACTTGTGCCTACTCATTTCTTTCTTTTCTCTCTTGAGAAACTCACATCTATGTCTTGAATGTGTTTTTCACTCTCTTTTTCTCTGAGCATCCACACATATTAAAAATTCTTTTCTGTAATGAAGTCAAGGACCTGGATTAACCTGAATAGAAGTCTCAACTAGGGGAACCCCTTAGGCTAGGCTGAAATGCTTAGCTGCATCTCTCTGCTGCACCAGTGGTGACATGCACACCTTTCAGGACTGCTAACATCTTTGTTGAAACCCTTTGGTAGCACAGCAGAGAGGTACAGCTCAGCATTGCTGCCTAGCCTGAGAAGTTCCCCTAGTTGGGACCTCCATTCAGGTTAAGCCAGGTCTTTGGCTTCATCACAGAAAAGAATTTCAGGATGAGTCAGAGAGAGCGAAACAAAGTTATAGAGTTTATTAAGTACACATGTTAGAATACATGTGGGCACTTAGAGAAAGAGAGATAGGCATCTAAGACACAGATGAGGATTTACCAAGAGAGTGAAGAGGAAGAAGCCAAAAAGAGAGAGTGCGCATGTGTTCCCTCCAGTTTTATTTAACCTAGGGCACACCCTATATGATGTCACTCCTGGGTGCCCAGTTTTGGGCACCTAGTGTGACATGAGCCTAGAAAGGTCCCTGTCATGGGCTAGAGAGGTGTAAATAAAATCAAAAGAAGTTCCATTGTTTTTCTATTGGAGGATCTTCCCTTTAGTAAAATGACATTATATATTGTATAAGTTTAACAAAAGGCCTGGGGTTTAGCTCAGTTGGTAGAGTGCTGCTCTGTGCTCTCTAAGATCCTGCAGCACTGCAAAAATGGGAAAAGGACCCGGCAGCCCACTCCTGAAACAATCCTGAAACAAGCCCACTCCTGAAACAATCCTGAAACAATCAGCCATTGAAAACCCTATGAATAGCAGAGAAGCACTCACATAGTGCCAGACATGGCACAGTGTTGGGGAATGTTTTGTTCTATTGTACATAGGGTCACTATGAGTCAGACCTGACTCAAAGGCATCTAATAACAAGGTTGAAGAAAATAATCACAAGAGAGTTGCCTGGGCAGGTCTCAAAGAAGCACAGAATCAGAGGGGAAAGTAAAACTCAAAGGTTACATATATTTTGCCCCACCCCCCAGCATGGCTTATTGCTATTTTTAAATTTTTATTATTTAAAACGTCTCTCAAAAAATAACATCTCTATGGAGGCAGCTCTCACAGTAATCTTCTTGGAGATTCAAATCAGGTCCTGGAATGAAAACTCTTTCCTTTTCCATGTTTCCCAAATTCCCTTGTCTTTCTGTCCAGCTTAAGGCCAAGGTGAGGTCATGTCTAGCTGGGACAGAGCAGCCATCCCAGGACCCAGTTCTTCATGGCTCCCTGGCCTAAAGAGATGGCAGAGCTTTTGAGCACAGACTTGCCTCTTTAGGCCCTTAAAGTCCCTCATGGCTTCAGCCAGGTGTGGTGGCACACATCTGTAATCCCAGCGGCTCAGGAAGCAGAGGCAGGAGGATCCCAAGTTTGAGACCAGAGGCAGTCTGCATAACTTAGTGACACCCTGTCTCAAAAATTAAAAGAAAAAAAAGGCTGGGGGTGCAGCTCAGTGGTCCAGCACTTGCAAAACATGCAAGCATGAGGCCCTGGGTTCAACCCCTAGTACCGCAAAAATAAATAAACAAACAAACAAACAAACAAATAAATAAATAAATAAATAAGTCCCTCATGGCTTCTACAGCATTGGGTGAGGGCCATTCTTCTCACCCTGCAGGCCTGTCACTGCTCACAGGTGCCATGTCCTTGGGGATATGTGGGGCTTTGATCAGGCCTGGCAGGTAGGTTCCACCTGGCAGCCCAGTCTTCCCAAGAGGCCACCACCACTACCACTTGGACATCTGTGTGGGGCAGGATGTGGGCCATCACTTCTTGGAGGCTCTTAAAAGTACTTCCAATACTATGAGGCATAGAAGTGGGAAGAGTAGGCATCTTTGCCTTATACAAGATCTTAGAGGAAAAGTTTTCAGTTTCTCTTCATTAATTATGATGTTAGCTCTTGTTTTACATAAGTGGCCTTTATTATGGTAACATTCCTTCTCTACCTAACCTCTCAGGAGTTTTCATCAAGGAAAGATGCTGAATTTTGTAGAGGGATTTTTCTATATAAATTGATATAATTATGTGACTTTTGTTTTAGTCTGTGTCAGAATTTGAATCTAAAATATCCCCCAAAGGTCATGTACTTTGATATTCAGTCCCTTGCTGGTGGCTCTGTTTGTGGAGGCTATGGAAACTTTGAGAGACAGGATCTAGCTTTGCAGAAGTGAGCCTCTAGGAGCAGGTCTTTGGAGGTTTTTGCCTGGATCTGCAGGTCCAATTTCTCTCTTTCCTCTCTTCTTCTGATATGCCATGCTGTGAGGTCGACTGGACCCTGCCACCTGCTCCTGTCATGCCTAGTCTGCCACAATTGTGCACTGTGATTCCTTACCTGTGAGCCCCTAATAAGTCTCTACTCCCATACATTTGTTTACTTGGTTTCTCTGCCACAGAGACATACCACCTCATACAGTCTGTTAATATGACTTACCACATTGATCAGTTTGCATGTGCTAAATCAGCTTTGCATGACAGCAGTAAATCCCATTTTCTCATGATGTATAATCTTTTTGATGTTGAATTTCATTTGCTAATATTTTATAGGAGGCTGGGGTTTAGCTCAATTGGTAGAGCACCATGCTGTGCTCTCTGGGACCTGGGTTTTGATCTCCACCACCACAAAAATGGGAGGAGGTGGTAATCCACTCCTGAAACAATCCTGAAACAGTCAACCATTGAAAACGTTATGAGGGTCTATATGAGACCTGATTCAATGACACCTAACAAGAACAAGAACAACAACAACAACATTTGATAGAGGATTTTTGCACCAATGTTCATCAGAGATATTGGCATGTAGTTTTCTTTTCTGGTGGTATCTTTGCCCAGCTTTAGTATCAAGGTGATACTGACTTCATAAAGTGTGTTAGGAAATATTCTTTCCAGCTGCTTTTGGAAGAGTTTAAGAAGTATTGGTATTAATTCTTTTTTTGAAAGTTTGGTAGAATTCAGCTGTGAAATTGGTCCTGGGATTTTCTTTTGGGGGGAGCTTTTAAATTACTACCTCAAACTCTTTGTTATTGGTCTGCTCTGGATTTCTGTTTCTCCTGGTACAGTCTGGTATAGTAGGTTACATCTTTTCAGAAATTTATCCACTTCTTCTAGATTATCATATTTTTGGCATACAGTCATTCATTATAGTGCCTTACAATTCTTCTGCAGTGTCTGTGGTGATGTTTCCACTTTCATCTTGTATTTTATATGAGGAGGAGGCAAAAAATGCAGATACATTTTAAGGGAAAAAATTGTAGTAAAATTTTAATACTCAATATATACCAATAAAAAGATAAATACAAGTCACCATTGACTTCTGTGGATGACAAAAGATGCTCAAAACACACAGTAGCTTCTACACACAGTAGAAGAAGCAGGACCTGTTGCTGTGCAAGGCCTCCTGGATCTTCCTTTTGCATATCACATAGAATATAATGCATCTCAAATTTATCATGAATGTGTGTAATTGAAGTCATGTTGGAGGTTCTATTACATACTAACATCTCCATTGTTGGACTTCAACAATGTTCTCGAATTTCAAATACCATTTCAAAATATCTGGCAACTCTGAACCAAGGTCCCTGGATTGACATGGGAAGGGGAATGCCAGTGTTCTGCACCCACTTCATATGGGCAAAGATTTTCACCTAATTTTAGGCTGTCTTTTCACTCTCATAATTGTGTCCTTTGCTGTGCAAAAGCTTCATAACTTTATGTAATCCTATTTGTCAATTCATGCTATTGTTTCTGTGCTATTGGGATTCTATTCAGAAAGTCATTGCTTATCCCTATGTCTTAAAGTATTTTCCCAATGTTTTACTCTACTAGTTTCAAAGTTGCAGGTCTTATGTTGAGGTCTTTGACAGTTTTGAACTGATTTGCATCCAAGGTGAGAGACAGATCTAGTTTCATTCTTCTACAGGAGGACATCCAGTTCTTTTAGCACCATTTGTTGAAGAGGCTGTCTTTTCTCCAAATCATATTTTGGCAACTTTGTCAAACATAATGTGGCTATAGTTGTATGGATTTATTTCTGGATCCTCTATTCTATTCCATTGGTCTACATGTCTGTTTTTGTGTGAGTACCATGATGTTTTTGTTACTATGGCTCTGTTGTGTAATTTGAAATCAGGTAGTGTGATGCATTGTTTTTAACTTCTCAGGATTTCATTAGCAATTTAAGGTCTTTTGTGTTTCTATATGAATTTCATATTTTTTTTCTATTTCAGTGAAGAATGTCACCTGGGATTTTGATGAATGTTGCCCTACAACATTCTGTAAATTGTATCTGTAATGTTGCACTACAACATTCTGTAAATCTGTAGATTGCTTTCAGTAATATAATCATTTTTACAATATTAATTCTTCCAATTCATGAGCATGGGAGGTCTTTCCATCTTCTCTAGTATTCTTCAATTTCTTTATTGTTTTAAAATTTTCATTGTAGAGGTCTTTCACATCTTTGGTTAAGTTTATTCCTAAGTGTTTTGTTCTTTTTGAAGCCATTGTGAATACATTGTTTTCTTGATTGCTTTCTCAGCCTGATGATTATTGGTATATGGAAAAGTTACTGACTTTTGTATGTTGATTTTGTATCCTGTTCTTTTACTGAAAGAGTTTATCAGCTCTGAGAGATTTCTGGTGGAGTCCTTAGGGTCTATTAGCTATAGGAATATATCATCTGCAAATAAGGATAATTTGACTTCTTCATTTGGTATTTGTCACTTTTATATCTTTTTCTTGCCTTATTACTGTTGCTAAGATTTCAATTACTATATTGAATAGCAGTGGAGAGAGTGGACACTCTTGTCTTGTTCTTGGTTTTAGAGGAAAAGCTTTCAGTTTTACCCCACTTATTATAATTGTGGCTATAGGTTTTCATATATTGCCTTTGTTTTATTGAGGAATATAAATTTTCATAGTATTCCTTAATGATTTCCTGGATTTCATTGGTATCTGTTGTAAAGACTCCTCTTTCATCTCTAATTTTACTAATTTGAGTCTTCTCTCTTTCTTTTGGTTAGTTTGTGTAAGGTTGTTGATCTTCTTTATCTTTTCAGAGAGCCAGCTCTTTGTTTAATCAATTCTTTTTATTGCTCTTCTAGTCTTCGTTTCATTAATTTCTTCTCTGATCTATATTCTTTCTTTCTGTCTACTGATTTTAGCTTTTGCTTGTTCTTGTGTTCCTAAGACCTTGAGGTGCAGCATTAATTTACCTATTTGAGTGCTCTCTGATTTCTTAATAAAGGTAGTCATAGATAAAAACTCCCTTCTTGGAACTGCCTTTGCTGTATCCCAATGGTTCCAGAGGGTTTTGTTTTCATTTTCATTTGATTCTAGAATTTTTGATTTGCCTCCTGATTTCTTCAAGGACCCATTGATCATTTAATAGTGTATTGTTCAATCTCCATGTATGTGCGTAGTTTCTTTAATTTTTCTTGCTGTTGAGTTCTACTTTTATTTTATGGTCCACCTTGATACACAAACTTATTTAAATTTTTCTGTATTAGTTGAAATTTGACTTATGGCCTAGAATGTGATCTATTTTAGAGAAAGCTCCATGGGCTATTGAGAAGAATGTATCCTGTAGCCTTTGGATGGAATATTCTGTGTATGTGTATTAAGTCTATTTGTGTTTAAATTTGAAGTTTCTTTGTTGACTTTTTGTATGGATATTCTGTCTACTGATAATAGTGGGATATTGAAGTCATTTGCTATTAGTATACCTGAATCTATCTATCCCTTTATGTCTAGTATTGATTTTTTTAAATGAAACTGGGGACAGTGCTGTTTGGTGTACATATTTGCAATTATTTTATCTTCTTGATTAAATGTTTCCCTTGTTAATATGTAGTGACTTTCTTTATCTCTTCTGACTAGTTTTAACTTGAATTTAAAATTTTTACTTTGTCTGATATAAGGATGGTTACTCTTTTTTTTTTTTTTTTGGCTTCCTCTTACTTGGTATATCAATTTCTATTATTTGCTTCCAGCCTATGAGTGTCCTCAACGGTGAGATGTTTTTCTTGCAAAAGAAAATGATTGGATATTATTTTTAAATCCAATCTACTAATCTATGCCCTTTAATTGGAGAATTGATACCATTTATATTTAGGGTTATTTTTGAGATGAATTTGCTGATTAATGTAATTTTGGGGGTATTTTCCTTGTTAGTTTGCATGCTATTTGTTGTATTATTTCTCTGTTGTTCTTATTTTGGATTTTCTGGGGGTTTTTTGAGTTAGATATGACTGATTCTTTTCTAGTTCTCTTTAGTTCACCTGTCCCTTTCATGAAGTTTATCTTACCCTGTACTCTTGTGATTGAGATTCTCTTCCTTCTTACTGTGTACATAAGATTCTTTTAGGTACCTTTTACGATGCTGGCTTGGTGGTCATGAATTCCTTAGTGTGTGCTTGTCTTGGGAGGCCTTTATTTCTGCATCAATTTTAAATGATAACTTTGCTGAACATTATTATTATTGGTTGGCAGTTATTTTCTATTAAGGCTTTAAAAATATTATTCCCTGTTTTCCTTGATTTTACGGTTTGTGCTGAGAGGTCTGATGTTATTCTGATGGATTTGCTTTTGTATGTTGGTGATTTTCTCTTGCTGCTTTTATATTACTTCTTTGGTGTGTAGTCTTGGCATTTTACCTATAATTTTTCCTGGGGAAGTTCTTTGCTATTCATGTTTATTTGGAACTTTAAATTCCTCTTTTTGTTTGATGTCCATTTTTCTCCCTAGATTTGGGAAAATCTATGCTATAATTTCATTGAATATGTTTTCTGTGCTTTTAGTTTTAATCTTAGCTCATTTGTCTAATCCCTGGATTCTTAGATTTGGTTTCATGATCATGTATCAGAGTTCTTGAAAGTTGTGGTCGTATTTTTTTCTTTGCTTATATCTGAATATAGTTTTTCTTCAACTTTGACTTCCATCCTTGATACTCTATTTGATATTCTGTTTGATCTAGACCACTGGTGATGCTTTCCACTGTGTCTTTAAGTTGACTTATTGAGTTCTTCTTTTCCAGTACTGCTTTTTGTTATTTTTCAAAATCTCAACTTCCCTGCTGAATTTTTCATCCATCTTGCTGATTTTATCTTCTAATTTGGTGACTTTCTGACTTAGGTCTTGTATTGATTTCTTTACTGTATTCACCTGCTTGTTTGTGTGCTTTTTGAAGTTCCTAATTATTTTTACAAGTAGGCTTTTGAATTCTTTGTCTTACATATTTTGGATTCAGTAGTTAGAAAATTATGGCCTTTTGGAGGAGATATGTTGCCTTGCTTTTTTCATGTTTCTTACATTTCTGTTTTGTGATTTATGCATCTGTTTGGATGGATATCTTTTCCCACTTCATTTGGGGATCTTCTTGGTGAGTGGCTTTCTGTTGAGATCTCAATCCCCAGACTCATTCCTAGAGGAGAAGATAAACCACCACGACAGGCAGAATATCCTACCAAATCAGATATAGAAATACTCTTACACTCAGTGGAAGCCAACTACTACACGACCAATGTCTATAGAATATGAAATGATAAGAATAATATGGAGTGAGTTATGAAGTTACAAATTGTTTAGGGTGAAGATAAAAGTAGTAATGACCTGAAATTTAAAAAAATGAGAGAGAGAGAGAGAGAGAGAGAGAGAGAGAGGCAGATAAAGAGAAGCATGAAGGAAGCCACAAGGGTCAAATAAAAGAATGGAAAAAGATGTTCCAGAAATGAAATGGATGTTAGGAAGAGTGAGAGGAAAGAACAAAAGATATTAATACCTACTTGTACAATAAAGAAAAAATTTATAAGCAGAATTAAGTAAACATAATCAGAGCAAGAAGAAGTAAAAGCCTAAGAGAATTCATTTTAAAAAATAAAGTGAAAAGGATACTAAAATATAGTAAATGGAAAAGGAGAGAAACAGAGGCAGCAAAAGATAAAAGGAGAACTATAAAAGAAATATAAAAACTAAATCAGAAAAATAGAAATAAGGACAACAATATTAACAATAAAAAGAGGAAAGAAAATATCAAAGGAGAAAAAGAAGGAAGGAAGGAAGGAAGGAAGGAGTGAGCGAGCCTGACATCATGGTGCACAGCTGGAATCCCAAAGTCTTGGGAGGCTGAGACAGGAGGATCTTGAGCCCCAGGCCAGAGGCAGCCTACACAACTTAACAAGGCCATATCTCAAAGCAAATAGGAGAAAAGGACTGGTGGTACCGCACAGTGGTATAGCACTTGCCCCATGCAATGTCCTAGGTTCACCTCCCAGCACAGTAGGAAAAAAAGTTAAAATACTGGAGCATCTTCTTTCTGTGTCCTCTAATATTGTGGTGTGTTAGGTGGAGGTAGTGGTTAGTTGAAGATGCAATCTTTTATCTGACCTTGCCTCAGAGTTGCCAGTGTCTGACATTCCCTTTGGGAGATGGAGTTTTCTCTTCTCCCCAGAGAGAGGAGTAATATCCACCTTGCCTAAGCCTTCTATTGCCTGTACCTCTCACTGTATCAGCATCCCACCTTACCCTTCACTGTAGCTACCTGTGGCAGCTGTGTCACACTCTGATGTTGTGGCATATTACCCCTCAGGCTCCCTGACCAGTGATTATTCTTTTCAGGCTGCTAGAGTAGCTCAATCTCACAGAATAGGTTCTCTCTCAACATGATGCCCATTCATGGCCCTATGAGATATGGAGCATGGCCAAATAAACCTCTTGTCTAATGTTTCGCCCTAGTCAGGAATAGCCACTGTCTCACCAAATCCCCTGAATGAATCCAAGGACTTCAAAGACTCTGGGCTTGTCCCTTGAGACTGCCAGTCTACCCACCAGGGCTTTCAAGTTTACCTTTTTGTATGAGGGCTCTGGTTCCCTTCCCCCCAAAAAGGAGCCATGGCTGGAGATGTGTCTCTCTCACTCCCTCTAGCTGCTTAGCACTATTCTGCACTCTGAGACCATGCTATAATCTCCTTTGTGATTTCTGTGCTTGTCCAGTCTTTATCTTCCTGGAATAGATTCCATTCCTTCCTATTCTGACTTTTTTGTTTTACTGTTTCACACAGAGGCTGCCTCTAATCCACCATCTTATATGAGAAATATGTATAGAATCTGGTTTGGAATTTTTCTCCCCACTCCAGGCACAAACAGATAAGATATGTGGGTGAGTAATGTACACAAGATAGAGTGTTGTGATGTTCAAATTGCAATGGCTTGAGTCAGTCTCTGTCCTGGTGCTGCTGCGACTTTGAGTTCAGCTGGTATGAACAGCAATCCAAGTCAATTGTTTTGAAGTGTTTTGACTAATAAACCTGATTTCTCTTCTCCCTCAGGTATCATTTCTATCAATTTACTTTGTTCCTTTACCTTGCCTATACTTTCCTATTTTTTGTATGCTTCATGATTTTTTAAAAAGCCATCCATTTTATTCTCACAAAATGTTAATATTGTAAAGTGGATTCCCCCATTCCCCCCTGGGTTTGCTTTTTTTTTTCTTTTTTTGAGACCTCAGCAATCTGTTTGTTTAGTGACTTTCCCAAACTATTTTTGTGAAGACCGTATCACTTATGTGTATTCACTGAAGTCTTTATTCCTTAGTTGGTGCTCAGCTAGTGTTTTGATAGAGATTTCCTTAAACATCAGGAGCTTAAAAAAAAGCAAATTCAAAACAAAAACAAAAAACTGCAATCCAAAAACCAACTTAAGAAAATTAAAGTAAAAAGAAAACCCACCGCCTTATCCCTGGAGAATTGCTCTGTTGTAGGGAAGTTCTTAGCAAGGCTTATTATGCTGAGTCTAAGAATCAGCTCATGGTGAAAGCTACATTTCTTCTGAGCATGTGTCTTGCATGGGACATACAAATGGTGTTCTAAATTCCACCACATACAGAGGGTGCTAAAAATGTATACACATTTTAAGAAAGGGAAAAACTATATTAAAATTGTAATACTCAATATATGCCAATAACAAAAGATGAATACAAGTCACATTTGACTTCTGCAATTGCAAGAGATGCTCAAAGTGGTTACGATAGAAGAAGCAGCAGGACTTATTGCTGTGGAGGCCCCCTAGGTCTTCCTTTTGCACATCACACACAGTACCATGTGTCCTTAACTTATCATGAATGTGTGCAATTTTTAGGTGTGTTGGAAATTCTGTTGAATATTCATACCTCCATTGTCATTGTACTTCCACAATATTCTTGAATTTCAAATACCACTTCAAAATGATCTTGTTCTCCTTGAATGACACTTGTACTACTGCCATTTACTTTGACTGCCCTGCCTGTGACTTGGTGTGTTTAACATTCATTTGATTAACACCATCTTTTGAGCAAACATCCTACTACACATTGCTACCATAATTCAATTCAACATTTCTTAAAATGTGTATACATTTTGGCACCCCCACGTGTATACATTTTTGGCATCCCGAGTATACTTCTGCTTTTGAATGTCCTAAGTTCCCAAAGAAACTCTTCCTAGCTCTGCTCTCAGACTTTAAGTTGACCATTTTATGTTTTGACTGTAAGGCTTTTCTCCAGGCATTTGCATGTTCCTAGTTTTTCTTGCATCAATTCTGAGTAATCCTAGCCATTTTTTCAGCCTCAGTTCTGAGTGAAGTGAAACAGGATCAATACCTTGTATCAGTGTTTCAGCTCTCTGGCAAGTTAGAACACACATAAAATAATTTGTACATAAAGTCTGCTTTCTTTCCTATATAAACAGAGTTTAGAGTCCCACATGAGAATGTGGGCTTCACTATTCAAGACCATCAGTGTACTATGTAGAATGTGGGGCAAGAGCAAGTAAAAATACCATGAAGATTTCTTAACATTCTAAAGCTGCCTTTTCTTTATTTAGCATTTGCTTAGTTATTATAAACCTTTGACAGTTTCCCAGAGTTTTGACAAAATTGGTTCTGTCCATTTTGGCTGTATTTAAATGTTTCTGTAGGGAAACTAGAGCTTGAAGGTGCCCACACTATCATTTTGCTGATGTACTGCCTCCTTCAGTTTTTATTGTCTTTCTTTCTTTTTCATTATACTTATCGTGACTCTGAGATTATGGTCTGAATTTATTTGTTCACTTGCTTATTGTTTGTTACCCTCACTAGTATGTTGGCTCCAGGAGTATGAGTACTCTATCACATAGTTTACCCTTGTGACTTCCTAGAGATGTTAGATTGCTTGTGTATGTGTGTGTGCATGTGTTACTGTCAATTCTTGAGTGAATGCATGTTGTTGCAGTAGTTCCCACTACTGGTCTTGTGGAAGTGCCTGACAGTTTTTGCCAGTCTGCAAAAATGAAGATAAAGAGAATGCTGAGGTGAACTTTTCATGAAATACATTTCATTTGAAGGCCTCTCTTTTTACCTTAGTTGTTATTTTGTACAAAAAGTGTATGGGGTGTTATATATAAATCAAGGAAAATTTAAATGCTATTGGACATTAGAAAATTATTCTTAAATTTTTAGATATTCTATGGTATTACAGTTATTTTTAAAAAAGAGTCATTATATTTTAAACGTATAAATTCAAATATTTATGGAAAAACAATGTCTGAGATTTGCTTCAAAATAATCTGGGATGATATCTTCATCGTTGGTTTTGATGTAAGATTAGCCATAAATCAATAATTGTTAAGCCAAATGATGGGTACTTGGGGATTCATTAGGTCTTCTCATACTTTTGCACATTAGAATTTTTTTCATAGTAAAGGTTAAATAAAAAGGTTGGGCTTTTATTCTGAGATTATGTATAATTGTTCATTTTTTGGAAATAATGGTGGTAGGAGGCAGTAGTTTGTTTTTAGTGTTCTTCCTTGGCAATATTTTATCCATCCCTTACAATTTTTTAAAATGCTTTTTGCCCTGTGAAATCCAGAAGTCTGGGAGTGGGGTGTTTTGCCACTCACTCATTTTGCCTGAGATGGCCTTTTCTTTCTGGCAAATTCTTAACTACCTTTTGGGTCTTACTTCCTCACCTGTATTTTTGTTTGATCCACCCAACTAGGACTGGTTCTGATGATATAAAGCCAAAAACATTTACTGTTGTGGGGTGGTGTGCAAGGGTCAGGATCAAGGTCACTTCCTGACAGAAGAGCCAGGTAAGGAGGCAGGACTTGTTCCACTGCAGTATATGTTCAGTGAAATTTGTTCAATGTAAATAGAGCTTAAATTCATGTGCTTTTAAAGAGAAAATCTTATTTAACCCTTTTGTGTTCTACATTTACTTACACACATAATGTACAGCTCAGTTTTAGTTTTAACATTGTGAAAATATCAAAAGAATCTTGTAACTTTATTTTTTCATCTCTTTCTGACAAAAATCAAACCAATCATATGAAAAAATAAGATCCTGGGTTCCAGGACTAGACATTTATGGAGAATTGGACATGGTCCATACTCCTAAGAATTGCTGTAGAAAATGAGAAAATGAATGCAAAGTTCTAAGCATAGTGTCTGGCATAGCAGAAATGATCAATAAATGTTAGCTATTGCCACTGTCACCACCCCTGCCACCATGTCAGTTTATAAATGTAGTGCACATTTTAGCTCATAAAATCATGTACATATCAATTCCCCCCACCCCAGTCTTCAGTGATGCTTTCAATTTTTCATTAATGCCAGCAAATTGTTGTTGTGGTTGTTAGATACTGTGGAATCAGGTCTGACTCATAGCAACACTATGTAGAACAGAATGAAACACTCCCTGACACTTTACCAAGTACATGATCTTTTTTATATTTAAGCCCATTACTGCAGCCACTGTGTCAATCTATCTACCTGAAGGTCTTCCTTTTTTTTTGTTGCTGACCCGTCACTCTCCCAAACATGATGTCCTTCTCCAGGGAGTGGTCCCAACTGACAACATGTCCAATATATGTAAGACACAGTCTAGCCATCCTTACTTCCAAGGAGCACTCTGGTTACACTTCTTAATGGGATGGATCTGTGAGTTGTTTTGGCAGTCCACAGTATATTCAATATTCATCTCCAGCACCATAATTCAAAACCATCAATTCTTCTCCTGTCTCCCTTATTTGCTGTCCAGCTTTCATAAGCATATGATGCAACTGAAAATACCATGGCATGAGTGGGGTGCACCTTCATCTGCAATGTGACATCTTTACCTTTCAACACTTAAAAGAGGTCTTTTGCAACAGGTTTTCCCAATGCAATGCATGTTTTGATTTCTTGGCTGCTGCTTCCATTAGTGTTGATTGTAGACCCAAGTAAAACAAAATCTTGGACAACCTCAATCTTTTTCTCCAATTATCATGAAGTTACTTATCCAGTTGTAAGAATTTTTGTTTTGTTGCTGTTGAGTCACAATCCATACTGAAGGCTGTATTCTTTGATCTTCATTAGTAAATGTTTCAAATTCTCTTCAGTTTCAGCAAAGTTGTGTCATCTGCATAACACAAGTTGTTAATGAGTCTTCCTCCAACCCTGATGACACATTTTTTTATAAAGTCCAGCTTGTCAGATTATTTGTGCAGCATAGAGGTTGAAGAGTTACCGTGAATGGATACAGCCCTGACACACACCTTTCTTCACTAACTTTAAACCAGATAGTGTGTCTTTGCTCTATTTGAACAACTGCCTCCGGGTCCAAGTACAGATTCCTTATGAGTACAGTTTTGTTGTTGTTGTTGTTAGGTGCTGTCAAGTCGGTATTGGACTCATGTTGTTGTTGTTAGGTGCCGTCGAGTCGGTATCCGACTCATAGCGACCCTCTGTACAACAGGGGAAACACGATTATCAGTGCTTCTCTGCTGTTCATAGGGTTTTCAATGGCAGATTGATTTTTGGGAAGGGGTTGCCAGGTCTTTCTCCCAAGAGTACAGTTTAGTGCTCTCATTCTATTTCTTCACAACGGTATCCATAATTTGTTGTGATCCACACCATCAAATGCCTTTGCATAGTCAACAAAACTTAGCCATCTTTCTGGTATTCTCTGCTTTGGGCTAATACCCATGTGACATCAGCAATGAAATCCCTGGTTCCACACTCTCTTCTGAATCTGGCTTGACTTTCTGGCAGTTCCTTGTTAAGATACTGCTGCACTTAAGTTAGCATGGCTTATACTTGTTCCTACAGGCTCCATAAAGTTTTATTTTATTTTTTTCTTTTTATCTCTAGCTCAAAGGTTCTTAAAGTGTAGTCCCTGAACCAGTTAGCATTAGCAATACCTTGGACCATGTTACAAATTCAAATTCTCAGGCCCCATTTCAAACCTCCTGAATCAGAATCTCAGTACATAAGTCTTTGTTTTAACAAGCTTACTAGGTGATTCTGATAGTTATGAGTCTGAGTACATATAAACCTATAGCAATAGGACTGCTTAGCCAAGAGGCTATGTGCGTTTTTAAATTTTAATAGGCTACCAGAACAAGCATCTTTCTTCCTAGCACTTCATCCAACGTTTTCCCACAGGTCTTCTTGATTGCATCAGCCTGCATTAGTTCCCTCCCAGCGTGCGTGCACACGCAAGCGCAGCTGGGTATTTTGGACCAGTAAAACGCACAGGGGGCGGGGCTTCCATTGGCAGCTTGAAGGAGAGAAATTGAAGGAGTCAGAAAGAGATGTTATCTGTCTCGGAAGTGGGTGGGGCAATGGCGAAACCAGGAGAAGCAAATTTTGGGGTTTGTGGCTTTTTTCGAATCCCACTGTCTCTTAGAACCGCGAGTTTGCCTGTACCTCTCTTACTCGTAGAGTTTTGCCACTTTTAAATCACCGGAAAAATGAAAGTGACAACCCGGGAGCCGGAAGCTCTGCCCTGCCTGAGGCAGGGGCGCTCCAATTGGCCAGTGGTGACGGCGCATGCGTACCAGTGACAATGACCTAATCTTGCAGTTCCGAGTAGAAACGAGGCTTTGGGGGAGCAAAGAGGTCGAGTGAGAGTAACCCAGTGGGATAAGTCGGGGCCAGGCCGGGGCTGGAACGCCTGCTAAGAAACAGGGGCCTCCAGAAGGAGAGAAAAGGAGTCTGGAACGCTAGGAGAATGTGGCAGGGGCTGGGCCCCAGAGAGGGAAAGTGGCTGTCCAGGCAGAGGTTAGAGCCACCCAAGGACAGGTAGTCTGGTGGCCGCCAGGGGGTGACCGTGCCTGCACACGTCTGCAGTTGGGCTCCAGTTTGTCCCATATGTTTTTGATATCGTTTATTTTTCTCTCTTACCTTTCCTGCTCGGACATCCCAGAGAAAATGAGCGATTCACCTTTGAACTGCTAGCGCGCAGTGAAGGGCCTGCCACAAAAAGGGCACATAATTATGATGGCTGACTGAGAGAAGAGACAAAATAGAGAAATAGCTCAGGGATTTTCATAACTGACAGAGAAAGTTTAGGTCTCTCTTTTTTTCATAGTGAAGAAAGTTGAAACGTCCACTAACAGATCCCGAGCCCAAGCAGTTTTTACGTTGTTGCAATTGGAGTGTACACATAACCCTGTATCCTTAGTTACAGCATAATAATTTTTCTCTGTTGCTATAGAATCCCCACAGCCGTCGCCCCTCGGTAATAGTTGTAGAATGTTCCATCAGACAGCTGTGCCATGATTCGCTTAACCCTTTTCCTCTTGGATATTAAGACTACTTCCCAGTGCTTATCAAAAAAAAAAAAAAAAAGAAAGAAAGTCCTGCAAGTAATAATTTTGTGTTTAGAGCTTTTCCTATTTGAGAGTGGAGGCAGGCGAGTGGATATTGATTTAGGAGCAGAGTTACTGGGAAAATGGCAAGAACATTTTTTAGGCATTTGTCAACCTACTTTCCTGAAAGGAATCATGCCCACTGACATGAGAGGCCAAATCCGAAATCAACTCTGGTGACTCCGGGTCTTGTCTGTCTCCAGGCTGGTTTTAATTTCTCTGTCCTGGAGCAGTGCTCAAGTTTATTATTAGTCCTGACCTTTGGGGCAAGACAAACACACACCAAAGGTTCAGGGACAACTTTAGCAACTGCAACAGCTGACATTGTGAGCTGGCGCAGCTCAGGTTTCAAGCTTAAGCAACTGGGTTGGATGAAATTGCCTTACTGAGAGGGAATCTGAGAATAGGAACAGGTTTGGGAGGGAGAAGATGAGATCAGTTTTAAATATGTTTAGTTTGAGGTGCCTTTGGGACATCTAAGGGGAGGTATCTAGGAGACAGGCGTACATATGGATAAACAACAGTCTTTGCCTTTCTCTAAGCTCCCAGAGCTCCCTATTTGTGGATCTCTTACAGCTCAGGTTGCCTTTTACCTTGCCCTACCCAGGGAGCTCCTTGAGGCCAGGATAAGGGCCTGATTCATTTGTGTATAGCCCTCTTAGTGCCCAGCACAGTGTTTCACACATAGAAAACTTTAGAAGTCTGTCTTGTATGAAGGAATTTCATTGATTCCTTAATTGGATGATCCCTGCAGTTGGGGTTCTGATGGAGGGGAAGCTTGGGAATCTTGAGAGCTCTGGGAAGGCTTCCTGTAAGAGGTGGCATAATGTTACTGTTAATAATCATGACCATTTGTTGAACACTTACCATGCATGCATCAGATATACCACGTCTTGCCTGCCATCTTTACATCCTATTGTGGGGGTGGGGTGAGAGGAGACCTCCTGTGCTTACAGCTCCTGCCACATGGTCAAAGAAGGACTAATTATGTACTACCCACCCTTTAGAGTAGAGCACCTGACCCAACACCAGTCCCACAACATGTGAGTCGTATGGCCCAGCTTTAGTAGATGAGGTGGGCCAATCAGATTGGTCTCTTGGGAATGTGAAATAAGAGATCCAGAGGGGAGTTGCCAGTTAGTTGTGGGGAGCTAAACTGACAGATCCAGTACACCAGGATGCTTGTTGGGGTGGGGGCATTATGGACTACATCAAGTGCCCATTGAAATTATAGGGGAACAGTTAAAGGTGGTTGTCTGAGCAAGGAGCATGGGATAGATGTACAGGGAGAAGCAGATAGGTAATGTGGATAAGTTATACTAGCAACAAAGCTCTAGAGCAGAGGTCCATGCCTCATCCAGAAATTTCCTGCAGCTCCAGGCATAATGATCTCTATCCGTACTTGACTTCTTGCCCTTGGATTTCTGCTTCCTGATCTAGCTTCACTTGGTTTCTGTTCCTTGCATCCAAAAGAGCCCTAACCAAAACAGCCCTTTACATAGATTTAATTTAATTTGCACTTCGGCCCTCTGAGGTGAGTGGACTTTTCCTCATTTTACAAATGAAGAAACTGAGCCTTAGTGAGATTAACTTGACTAAGTGATGGAGTTGGTTTGATTCTCTTAATCTCTTTTTAAAGCATTAATCTATTATTATTACTCAAAAATACCATAAGCTTGTTATTTAAAACAAGGTAAAAGAAAATACAGACATTATCTGATCTGTTAGCTCCTCCAACTCCTCCCTTTGTTTTCTAAGCTCTAGCTACACTGGCCTCTGTTTCTGGAATACACCAAAGTTGTTCTTCCCCTTGGTCCTTTGCACTGAGTGTTCCTTCTTGGAATGCCTTCCCCCTTGATTTTCCAGTGACTGGCTCCTTTGTGTCATTTAGGTCTTAGCTCATTTGTCACTTTTTCAGAGAGGCCTTTGCCCAACTACACAACATGATTTCACCCACCCAACTTGTTGCCCCACTGCTCTCTCATATCACACTTTTTTCTTTTCTACAGAGACCTTTTCACTCTCCTAAATTGTGTTGTTCATTTATGTAATTGTTTGTCTGGCTCTCCTTGAAAAATGAGGCCAGATGCCTCACCTGTATCCCCAGGAGCTAAAACAGAGCTGCTGCATAATAGAAGTTGGATCAGTACTTGTTGAAGAATGAATGCATAAGCTAAGAAAGAAATCCTTATTCAACCCTCTCTTCTCCCAATATCAATCCTCAGAGACATTAACTGTTAACAGTTTCATCAATATCTTCTCGGACATTTCCTATGCATATGCAAATAAGGATACATCTCTCTGTATGGAAGAAATATGAACATATGTTTTTTACACCAATGGAAGTTCTGCAGTTTATCTTGATGCACAATATGTAACAGTTTATCATTAACATTGTCTGTGGCAATACATATAGATCTACCTCATTAAAAGCAAAACAAATTTATAGTATTGCAGAGTGTGTATATACCAGAATTTATGTATCTAGACCCTCCTAAGTGGCTATTTTCCCAATTTTTTGTTATTGTAAGGAGTAATGTTAAAATATTCTTGTCACATATTTATTTGCGCAAATGTTCCCCACACTCATTTGTTGTCTTTTCACTTTGCTTGTCATATATGCAGTGATAAATCTTGTTGAAACTTATGTGGCCAGTTTTGTCAATCATTTCCTTTATGGCATCTGGATTTTATTTCACGCTTTATAAAGTCCTTTCTCATTCCAAAAACTACATATTAAGAACAATTCAACCATGTTTCCTGCTAGTATTTTCATGGTTTCAGTTTTACAGTTAAATCTATATGTGGAATTTATTTTGGGGTAAACTTTAGGACAGGGATCTAGCTTTTCCTTTCTAAGTCTAGATCTGCTGTTTTAGTACCAATCGTTGAGTAATAACTTTTGCCCCATTGAGTTGAAATGTTATCTTTATCATATGGAGTTTTCATATATGCTTGTATTTATTTCTGCTCTTTATGTTCTATTACAATGATCTGAATGTCAATTCCTGTACCAGTGCCACCTTGTTTAAATTAATGTAACTTTGTTTTTTGTGGTGTTGGGGATCAAACCTAGGGCTTGCACATGCCAGGCAAGTGTTCTACTATTGAACTATATCCCTAGCCATAATGAAACTTCATAATATATTTTCATATTTGAGGAGGGCAAGAAAGACCACTTTTGGCTGCTTTTTTCAGAAAATTTCTGTGCATTCTCATATATTTATTCTTCTAGGTAAACTTTAACATCATTATAACATAATCTGTTAATATGATGATATGGATTATGTTGAAGTTATAGGTTAATTTACAGAAAAAATTTTGTCCTTATAATATTTCAGTCTTCCTATTGCAGAGCGAGGTATAGATTTCTAATTGTAAGTCTTTTATGTTACTCAGCAGAATTTTAGAGTTTTCTTTATACATGTTATGAATATTTTCTGTTAGATTTATTCCTGTGTTTTGGGTGCTATTGTGAAGGACCCCCATCTGTCTGTCAGCTTGTTGTGCTGTGGGGGATTGTGTGTTGCTGTTATGTTGAAAGATATGTCACTGGTATTACAGGATACCAGCCGCAGGGTCACCCATAATGAAAAAGTTTCAGCTGAGTTTACAGACTAAGACAGACTAGAGAGAAGGACCTGGAAGCCCACTCTCAAAGGAATTAGCCATTGAAAATCCTATTAATAGCAGAGAAGCACTGTCAAATATAGTGCCAGAAAATGAGACCCCAGACTGGAAGGCATTTGAGAAACGACTGGGGAAGAGTTGCCTCCTCAAAGTAGATTTGACCTTAATGATGAGAATGGAGTAAAGCCCTTGGGACCTCCTGTTGCTGATGTGGCATGACCAAAATGAGAAGAAACATAGTGTCTGCAACACTGGGTTCAAACAAAAAAAGATCATGCACATGGCACAATGTTGGATAGTGTTTCTATCTGTTGTACATAGGATCCCTATAAGTTGGATCTGACTCTATGACACCGTTCCACTCTTAGGATGGCCCCCACTTTTTTACTCTTAATTTAGTACTGGATTGTTTGTTAATATTTTATTCTGCATCCTTACCTATAAGTGAGATTAGTCTGTGGTTATATATGAAAATTTGGGAGAGTCCATACGTTTCCCAAATTATTTTATGAAGTCCCTGAATATGCAAGAACTGAAGATGTGCTAATATTAAGGAAGGGTTCCAGTGAATGCCAATCATCCACCCCTACCCCTTCCATGCTTTCTTACTGCATTTTATGGTCTTTCCTTTGATATATGTGGAAATTAAAACCACTAAAAACTCCACGTTATTTATTTGTTTATTTAGATGGTGCTGGGAGCTTGAGATTCTAAGCAAATGCTCTACCATTGAGCTACATCTTCAGCCCTCATATCTTTGACTGTAAACATGGACATGCTAGAACAGAGTGTTTAATCCAAGTTGACCATTTAAACAAACTGCAAAGGAATTTACTAGGAAATGATAAATGGTGGACATTCTATGCCTTTATATTTTTTCTTTAAAACCAAATTATATTGTTAATAAAAGTAAATATTGGTTTTATTAAGTAATTAATACAGCATTAAAAGCTCATGATAAAAATCCTCTATCTTACCATTTCATATACCTTATCTGTCCCTCCAATTTGCAGTTTTAGTTGTTTCCCCTGTTAAGTCCATATTTTTATATAGTGTGTATATTTTACTATTTATTTTAAAATTAATAGAATTTAGGGTGTGATGATGAGTGTCTGTAATCTCAGTACTCAGGAGGCTGAGGCAGGATGATTATAAGATTGAAGCCATCCTGGGCTAAACAGAAAGACCTTGTCTCAAAAAAATATAGTTTATATTTTAGGGAAGTTTGAGTTTTATAGAGAAATTGAATGCAAAGTACAGAATTCCCATACAGCCCTTTTCCCACAGTTTCCTCTATTATTAATGTTTTGCATTAGCATGATGCATTTGTTACAATTATGAGTCAGTATTTCTAAATTATTTTTACCTAAAGTCCATAGTTTACATTAGGACTCAGTCTTTGTGTTGTATATTCTATGATATTTGACAAGGGTTTAGTGGTATGTATCCACCGTTACAGCATTATACAGAAGTTTCACTGCTCTAAAATCCTCTGTGATCTACTTATTCATCTACCCCTCTGACTCCTAGAAATACTGGCAACCAACTGATCTTTTTACCATCTCCATAATTTTACCTTTTCCCAAATATCTTATACTTATTAACCTTTTCACATTGGCTACTTTCACTTAACGTCATCTACATTTTGTCCATTTCTTTTTTGTGGTTTAAGAGCTCATTTATTTTTATTGATAAATAACATTCCATGATATGGGTGTGCCAGAATTTGTTTATTCACTTTTTGGAGGACATTTTGATTGCTTCCAAGTTTTAGCAACTATGAATAAAGCCTGTATAAACATTTCTATGCATGTTTTCACATAAACATAAGTTTCAACTCATTGGAGTAAATATCAAAGGGTTTAATTATTGGATTGTATGGTAAGAGAGTATGTGTAGTTTTGTAAAAAACTGCCAAACTGTCTTCCAAAGTCATTGTGCCATTTTGTATTCCTACCAGCAATGAATGAGAGTTATGTTGTTCTATATCCTCACTAGAACTTGGTGTTGCCAGTATTTTGGATTTTGGTTATTCTAATATATGTGTACTGGTATTTCATTGTTCTTTGAATTTGCAATTTTCTAATGCCTGGAAGAAATCTATATTTGTGCCTATGTCCAAGAAAGGGGATCCAACAGAATGTGGAAATTATTGAATGATATCATTAATATCACACACAAGTGAATTTTTGCTAAAGATCATTCAAAAGCAACTACAGCAGTATATAAACAAGGAACTGCCAGAAAATGAAGCCAGATTCAGAAGAGGGCATGGAACCAGGGACATCACTACTGATGTCATATGGATATTAGCCCAAAACAGAATGCCAGAAAGTGTCTAAGTTTTATTGACTATGCAAAGGCATTTGAATGTGTGGATCACAACAAATTATGGATGATAACACTGTGAAGAATGGGGATACCAGAGCACTTAATTGTAGTCATGAGGAATCTGTACATGGACCAAGAGGCAGGCATTTGAACAAAACAAGGACAAACTGCCTGATTTAAAGTCAAGAAAAGGGTGTGTCAGTGCTGAATCCTTTCACCATATCTCTTCAATCTCTATGCTGAGCAAACAATCTGAGAAGCTGGATTTTATAAAGAAGAATGTGTCATCAGGATTGGATTGTCATTAACAACCTGCATTATGCAGATGACACAACTTTGCTTGGTGAAACTGAAAAAGATTTGAAGCATTTACTGATGAAGATCAAAGAACACAGCCTTCAATATGGATTGACCCTCAACATCAACTAAACAAAAATCCTTACAACTGGGTCAATAACCAACTTTATGATAAATGGAGAAAAGATTGAGGTTGTCTAAGATTTTGCTTTACTTGGGTCTACAATCAACATTCATAGAAGCAGCAGTGAAGAAATCAAAACACACATTGCATTGGGGAAAACTGTTGCAAAAGGACTCTAAAGTGTTGAAAAGTAAAGATGTCACATCAAAGACGAAGGTGCACCTGACTCATGCCAGGGTGTTTTCAGTTGCATCATATGCTTGTGAATGCTGGATGTTTAATAAGGAAGACAGGAGAACTGATGCTTTTGAATTATGGTGCTGGCGACAAATATTGAATTTACCATGGGCTGCCAAAAGAATCATCAGATCAATCCTAGGAGAAGTGCAACCAGTGTGCTCCTTGGAAGCAAGGATGACCAGACTGCCTCTCCTGTACATTGGACATATTATCAAGAGGGACCAATCTCTGGAGAAGGACATCAAGTTTAGGAGACTGGCAGGTCAATGAAAAAAAGGAAGACCCTCAACTAGATGGGTTGACACAGTGTCTGCAACAATGGGCTTAAATATAAAAAAATCATGTGCCTGGCACAGAGTTGGGGAGTGTTTCATTCTGTTGTTCATAGGGTTACTATGAGTTTTACCTGACTTGACAGCACCTAACAACAACAACAATAAAATAAATGAAAGAAGTTAGATGTAGAATGACAAGTACTTCATGTTCTCTCTCATAAGTGGATGCTAAAAGAAGTCAATCTGAATGTAGAATAGTGATTAGTAGAGTCTGGGAAGTAGGGTGTGAGAAAAAGGAAGATGGATAATGGATACTAAAACACAGACAGGAGTTTGCCATCTGTATATCATCTTTGATGAGGTGTTTGTTTAGTTATTTTGTACATTTTTAAGGTTATTTTCTCATAAATGTTCTTTTGTTTATTTTGAATAACAGTACTTTATCAAATATGTCTTTTGCAAATACTTTTTTGAAGTCTTTGGCTTGTCTTTTTTTTTGTTAGTAATTTTTTAGTTAGTGTACAACTTAATAGGCTTCATTATGACATTTACATACATGCATATCATTGTACATTCCTCATGTTCACCTCCCTCATTACCATATCATGACCATCTTCCCCTATTACCTTCCTCCCCATCCATAGTCTCTCTTCTACTTGTGTGTCTTGTTTGTTTGTATATATCTGTATGTACATATATATATGTATATGTATATATGTATGTGTACATATATATATATATATATCTCCAAGTTTTGCCTTAAGGGCAAAATATGTGCTACTTGTCTTCCTTTCCCCATTAACCTTTCTTATTTCCTCCACCCCTTCTCTTTAGTCCCTTTTCTGCCAATACAAGGGCCCCTTCTACTTTCATGACCTTTATATCTTAATATTAAATATATACTGAAATCTAACATCCACATATGAGAGAAAACATGTGGTATTTGTCTTTCTGGGTCTGGCTTATTTTGCTTAAAATAATGATATCTAGTTCTGTCAATTTACCATCAAATGCCACAATTTCAACCTTCTTTGTGGCTTAATAAAACTCCATGATATCTATCATCTATCTATCTATCTATCTATCTATCTATCTATCTATCTCTATCTATCTATCTATCTATCTATCTATCTATCTATCTATCTGTCTATCTATCACATTTTCTTTATGCATTCATCTGCTAATGGACACCTACGTTGATTCAATATCTTGGCTATGGTGAATAGTGCCACAATAAACCTGGATGAGCAGGTATCTCTGCAGTATATCGACTTAAATTCCTTTAGATATATACCAATGAGTGGTATAGCTGGGTCGTATGGTGATTCTATTTCTAGGATTTTTTTTGAGGAAATGCAGTAGTGATTAACATACTGGTTGCACCAACATATATTTCTACCAGCGATTAACTAGGGTTCCGTTCTCTACACATCCTTGCCAGCATTTGTTGTTTGTTTTCTTGATTGTAGCCATTGTGATTGGTGTGAGATGGAATCTCAGTGAAGTTTTGATTTGCATTTCCCTGATGATTAAGGATGTTGAACATTTTTCCATATGGTGGTTGGCAATTTGTATTTTATCTTTAGAGAACTGTTCAGTTCTTTTGCCCACTTTTTGATTGGATGCTTTGTTTTTTGATGTTAATTTTTTTGAGCTATTTATATAGTCTAGATATTAATCCTCTGTCTGATGTATCGATGGCAAAGATTTTCTCCCATTCCATAGGTTGTCTCTTCACTCTTATAATTGTGTCCTTTGCTGTGTAAAAGCTTCATAATTTTATGTAATCCCATTTGTCAATTCTTGCTATTGTTTCTGTGCTATTTTGGTTCTATTCAGGAAGTCCTTGCTTATCCCTGTGTCTTAAAGTGTTTTCCTTATGTTTTCCTCTACTAGTTTCAAAGTTTCGGGTCTATTTATTTATTTATTTATTTACTATTTATTTTGTGGTACTGAAGGTTCAACCCAAGGCCTAGTACTTGCATGCATTATAAGTGCTGTACCACTGAGTGCACTCCTAGCCCAATGTTTTCAGTTTTTGAGACAGGGTCTTGCTAAATTACACAGACTGCCTCTGGTCTCGAACCTGCAATCCTCTTGCCTCTGCCTCCCAAGTTGGGATTATAGGTGTGCACCACCATGCCAGGCTAAAGTTTCAGGTCTGACATTGAGATCTTTGATCCATTTTGAACTGATTTTCATCCAAAGTGAGAGAGGGGTTTAGTTTCATTCTTCTACATGAGGACATCCAGTTCTTTTAGCACCATTTGTTGAAGAGGCTCTTTTATCCAAATTATATTTTGGCAACTTTGTCAAACATAATGTGGCTACAGTTGCATGGATTTGTTTTTGGATTCCCTATTCTATTCCATTGGTCTACACGTCCGTTTTTGTGTCAGTACCCCCAATTCTATTCCATTGGTCTACACGTCTGTTTTTGTGTCAGTACCCCCTATTCTATTCCATTGGTCTACATGTCCATTTTTGTGTCAGTACCATGATATTTTTGTTACTATAGATCTGTAGCATAATTTGAAATCAGGTATTATGTTACCCCCTGTATTATTTTTACTTCTCAGGACTGCATTAACAATTTAGGGTCTTTTGTGTTTCCATATGAATTTTAGATTTTTTTCTATTTCAGTGAAGAATGTCACCCAGGATTTTGATGAATGTTGCACTACATCTGTAGATTGCTTTCAGTAATATAACCATTTTCACAATATTAATTCTTCCATTCCATGAGCATGGGAGGTCTTTCCATCTTCTCTAGTATTCTTCAATTTTTTTCTTCATTGTTTTAAAATTTTCATTGTAGAGGTCTTTCACATCTTTTGTTAAGTTTATTCCTAGATATTTTATTCTTTTTGAAGCCATTGTGAATAGCATTGTTTTCTTGATTGCTTTCTCAGCCTGATGATTATTGGTATATAGAAAAGCTACTGACTTTTGTATGTTGATTTTGTATCCTGTTCTTTTACTGAAAGAGTTTATCAGCTCTGAGAGATTTCTGGTGGAGTCCTTAGGGTCTATTAACTATAGGAATATATCATCTGCAAATAAGGATAATTTGACTTCTTCATTTGGTATTTGTCACTTTTATTTCTTTTTCTTGCCTTATTGCTGTTGCTAAGATTTCAATTACTATATTGAATAGCAGTGAAGAGAGTGAACACCCTTGTCTTGTTCCTGGTTTTAGAGGAAATACTTTCAGTTTTACCCCAATTAGTATGATGGTGACTGTAGGTTTTTCATATTTTGCCTTTATTATGTTGAGGAATATAAGTTTTCATAGTATTCCTTAATGATTCTCTGGATTTAATTAGTACCTGTCATAAAGACTCCCCTTTCATCCCTAATTTTATTAATTTGAGTCTTCTCTCTTTCTTTTAGTTAGTTTGTCTAAAGGCTTGCTGATTTTCTTTATTGTTTCAAAAAATCAGCTCTTTGTTTAATCAATTCTTTTTATTGTTCTCTTAGTCTTCATTTCATTAATTTCTGCCCTGATCTTTATTTCTTTCTATCTACTGATTTTGCCTTTTGCTTGTTCTTGTGTTCCTAAAACCTTGGGGTACATCATTAGGTTGTTTATTTGAGTCCTCTCTGATTTTTTAATGTCAGTACTCATAGCTAAAACCTTCCCACTTAGCACCATTTTTGCTGTATCCCAAAGGTTCTAGTGAGTTGTGTTTTCATTTTCATTTGGTTATAGGAATTTTTTGATTTGTCCCCTGATTTTGTTAAGGACTCATCAATCACTTAGGAATGTATTGTTCAATATCCATGTATTTGTATAGTTTCTTTAATTTCTCTTGTTGTTGGGTTCTAGTTTTAGTCTATTATGGTCCACCTTGATACACAAAATTATTTAAATTTTTCTATATTTGTTAAGATTTGACTTATGGCCTAGAATGTGATCTATTTTAGAGAAATCTCCATGAGCTACTGAGAAGAATGTATAGTCTGTAGCTTTTGGAGGGAATATCCTATATGTCTATTAAGTCCATTTGATCTATTATAGTATTTAACTTTGAAGTTTCTTTGCTAATTTTTTTTTTTTGGTCTGGATGATCTGTCTACTGATCAGTAGGATATTGAAGTCATTTACTATTATTCTCTGGATTTATCTATCTCTTCATGTCCAGTGCTGTTTTTTAAAAAACAAAACTGGGCACAGTGCTGTTTGGTGCACATATTTGCAGTTATTGTATGATTGATTATTCCCTTTATTAATATGTAGTGACCTTTATGTCTTCTGAGTAATTTTAACGTGAAATCTTCTTCATTAGGGTAAGGGGGCACCTATATGAATAATGTACATCAAAATGCATATATATGTAAATAAAAAAGTCCCCCCCCAAAAAAGAAATCTTCTTTTTTAGATATAAGAGCAACTATTCCTCTTTTCTTTACACTTACACTTCTTTGGTATATTGTTGTTGTTGTTGTTGTTGTTGTTGTTGTTGTTGTTGTTGTTGTTAGGTGCCATTGAGTTGGTATCTGACTCATAGCGACCCTCTGTACAACAGGGGAAACACTATTGTCAGTGCTTCTCTGCTGTTCATAGGGTTTTCAATGGCAGATTGATTTTTGGGAGGGGGTTGCCAGGTCCTTCTCCCAATTGGTATATTAGTTGCTATTAATTTCAGTCTATGAGTGTTCTTGCCAATGAAATATGTTTTGCGCATACAACAAATTGCTAGATCTTGTTTTTCAATCTAGTCTACTAGTCTATGTACTTTAATTAGATAGTTAATACCATTTATATTTAGAATTATTATTAAGAAGGGGTTCTCAATTCATATAATTTTGTTGAGCATTTTCCTGATTGGGTTGCATCCTATTTATTCTTTCTTTTTCCTTTATTTTTATTTGGAGTTTGGTGTTCTTTTTCCTTTTTGACTTAGATATGATTGATTATTTCCCAGTTCTCCTTAGTTCATCTGTTCCTCTTATGAAGTTTATTTTTTCCTATACTCATATGATTCAGACTGTCTTCTTTGTCCTGCATGCATAGGATTCCTTTAAGTATCTTTTGCAATGCTGGCTTGGTGGTCATAAATACCTTTAGTGTGTTCTTGTCCTAGTAGGTCTTTATTTCTACATCAACTTTAAATGATAACTTTGCTATATATAATAATCTTGGTTGACAGTTATTTGCTCTCAAGACTTGAAATATATCATTCCATACT
Organism: Pedetes capensis; assembly: GCA_007922755.1. NCBI lineage: Eukaryota > Metazoa > Chordata > Mammalia > Rodentia > Pedetidae > Pedetes > Pedetes capensis. Next base: position 16,890 of record VMDO01016971.1, on the reverse strand, counting down.
TCTGTGGATTTTAAGGTGTTTTATTTTATTTATTTTTATTTTTATTTTATTTTTTGCTGAGAAATCTGATGTTATTCTGATGGGTTTACCTTTGTAAGTGATTTAGTGTTTTTGTCTGGCAGCTTTTGATATTGTTTCTTTGTTCTGTAGTCTTGGCATTTTAACTATTTTGTGTCATGGGGAGGTTCTTTACTGGTCATGTCTATTTGGGATTCTAAATCCCTCTGTGGTTGGATGTCCATTTCATTCCCTAAATTTGGGAAATTTTCTGCTATAATTTCATCAAATAGGTTCTATGCCTTTAGTTTTTATCTCAGCTCATCATTCTACCCCCTGGTTTCTTAGATTTGGTCTCTTGATCATGTTTCAGAGTTCTTATAAGTGTGGTCATGTCCTTTTTTATTTTTGCTATCTGAATGTAGTTTTTCCTCAACCTGTGTTCCATCCCTGATGTTCTGTCTTCTTGTTCTAGATCACTTGTGATGCTTTCTACTGTGTTTAAAAAAACTGATTTATTGAGTTCTTCTTTTCCTGTATTTACTTTTGTTATTTTTTCAAAATCTCAATTTCCTTACTGAACTTTTCACCCATCTTGCTGACTTTGTCTTCTATGTTTTTGACTTTCTGACTTAGTTCTTGTATTGATTTCCTTACTGCATTCATTTGTTGGTTTGTGTCTTCTTTGAAGTAACTGATCATTTTTACAAGTAAACTTTTGAATTCTTTGTCTTACATTTCAACCATACCCATGTGTTTAGATTCAATAGTTAAAGAATTATGGTCTTTTGGAGGAAACATGTTGCCTTGATTTTTTCATGTTTCTGTTTCTGTTTTGTGATTTTTGTTTTTGTTGGGATGGACATCTCTTCCCATTTCATTTGGGGATTTTCTTAGTGTTGGCTTTCTCTAGAAATCTCAATCCCCAGTACCACTCCTAGAAGAGAAGACAAATCACTATAACTGGTACAATACCATACCAAACCAGATATGGAAATACATTTAAGCTCACTTAAATCCAATTGTTACACCACCAATGTGCATAGAACAGAAAATGGTGACAATAATATAGAGTGAGATAGAAAATTAAAAATTATTTAGGGTCAAGATAAAATTAGTAGTTGCCTGAAATTTACAAAATGGGGGAAGAGCAGATAAAGGGCATAATGGAGGAAGCAGCACGATTTAAATAAAAGAAAGAAAAATGACAATCCAGAAAGGAAATGAACATTAGGAATGGGGAGAGAAAAGAGCAAAGGATAAAAAAAAACCTGATTGTACAATAATGAAAAAATATATAAACAATTAGGTAAGCACAATCAGAGTAATAAGAAATAAAATGCCTAAGAGATTTCTTTTTTAAAAAATAAAGTAAAAATGATACTCAAAGTATAGTAATAGAAAAAGAGAGATGCAGAGGTAGCGAAAGATAAACTAAGAAAGACAAAAGATAAAAATTACATTAGAAAACAGAGAAATGAGGAAAACAAAATTAATGAGAAAAATGGGAGGGAAAAAAAGGAGAATAAAGAGCCTGGCACTGTTTTGTACACCTGTAATCTCAGAGTCTTGGGAGGCTGAGACAGGAGTGTCTTGAGCACCAGGCAGAAGCTCCTTATGCAACTCAAGGTTGTATCTGTTTTCTTCCATTTAGCATGAAGTTTTCCAGGTTCATCCATGTTCTAAAATGTAGTTCATTCAGTACTTAATTCTTTTTAATGCCTAAATGATATTCTATTGTTTGGATATATCGCATTTTGTTTATCCATTCATTAGTTGATGGACATTTGAGCCCACTTTTTGTCTATTCTTAAATAATGCTATTATGAATATTTATATATATTTGTTTTGCTATATATTTTCTACTCCTTTTGTTATATACTTACAATTGGAATTATTTATATGATAACTCTAGTTAGCATTTTTGAGCAACTGCCAAGCTTTTTCAAAGTGGTTGTACCATTTTACATTCCTACCAGCAATATATGAAGGCTGCAATTTCTCCACATCCTCATCAATAGTAGTTAATGTTCATCCTTTTTATTACAGCCATTTTAGTGAATGTGAAGTAGTATCACTTTATGTTTTTTATTTGCATTTCTCTGATGTTTAATGATGTTGAGTGTTTTTCACATGTCTGTAGGCCCTTTGGATATCTTCTTGTATCTTTCTTAATGAAAATGTCTATGCAAATTCTTTGCTCTTTCTAAAATTGGATGAGTTGCTTTGATATTGTTAAATTGTGTGTTTTATGTATTCCAAGCACAAATTTCTTATCATATAATATGATTTGTAAATATTTCCCTTTTTGGTATTGTCTTTCTGCTTTCTTGTTGGTGTCCTTTAAACTGCAAGCATTGCATTTACTTATTTATTTATTTATATTTTTGAAATGGGATCTCACTATATTGTCAAGACTTGCCTCAAACTTGTGAACCTACTGCCTCAGCCCCTTAAACAGCTTGGATTACAAGTGCACACCACTGTGCCTGGATTGACTCACAAACATTAATTTTTGTATATGAGGTAAAATAGAGATACATCTGTAACTCTGGAGACCCATACCCTCCAGTTCTGGAGAAGTTTTTCTGTATTCTTTTTTGTTATTTTACTTTCATCTAGTTTTTTAGCTATCTTTTTCTGGAAATTTATTAACTAATGGACCTTCTAAATAGATGATCTTAATTTCTTACATTTTATTTACTATTTCCCATTTAATATTGTGTTCTTCTTTCTGAAATATATTCTTCTATTGAATGTCATGTTCTGATAATTCTTTTAGTCTTCTGTAGCTCTCTGATTTATTGCTTTTTAAAGAAGTATGTCTGGATCTAGTTTCATAGGCTCAATATCTTCTCATATCTCTATGAAGATATTTATTAATTTTTTGTAAAGCTTTCTTCTGTTCCTTAAATTTACTGTCTCCTCTAGGTTCATTTTTTTCTATTTGTCTGTGTTTGTCTGTCTCTCATTTCAGGAGAGCCTTAACCATGTCATGGTTGCTGAAAGATGCACTGAAAAGCTGAGTGAAAGTTATGTGTGGGTGACAGGGAATTGTTAACTATTGGGCTTTCCCAAAGGGTGCTATATTGGCAAGACAGCTTGTGCACTAAGGAGATGCTCAGATCTTTTTATGTAGAGGTCTTTTCTCTGAGATCTTTAATTTCAGCATATCTGAGGGCTTTAAACCAGACTCTAACATTCTGGAAGCAGGTCATTGGAAGAGGGAGGTGATTCCACTGTTTCACATGTCAGTTTTGATTTTATCCCTTTGTTTGTAGCTCTGTGTTGTTTCATTCCATTCTTCAATGTGCTTTATGTCTCCATATCGAAAGCCTCTCAGATTCAATTCCTTCTGAGAATAAACCTCAGGAACCTTATGGAGTGGGAGAATAGTAGTCATTAATTTTCAAGATAAGGGAAGAATTTGAGTGTCTAATTGCCATGTATAGAGACTTTTAACCAACCTGTTTTCAGTCCTACACCTTACCTCCATCTTCCAAATTGACTTGTGACTCCAACTCCTAAATTTTCTTAGTTCTGTGATGGAGGAGGGGCAAAAGGACTCGTTTTTCTTGGTCATGTTCAAATTACTGCTACCTCTCCTACGTTAAGTTAATTACTGCTCATCCATCTGCTTTTAATTTTTCCCAAAATTTTCTGAATTATCTCATCTACTATCATATTTCCTCTCACTCTCTTTGCCCCAATGGGCTTATGTGTTTTTGTTCCTTTATTATTATTTAGTAGATTTTGAGATTGTATCCAAGGTTACTATGGCTTGATATTTAAGCTTATTTTAAAACACCTAAATGTAATGTGTCCACAGCTGTACCACCCTGGCATGTGATCTCCTCTGATCTCAGAAGCTAAGCAGGATGGGTCCTGGTTAGTCCTTGAATGGGAGAATACCTGGGAATACCAGAAGCTGTAGGCTTGGGAGAAGGACCCAGAAGCCCACTCCCAAAACAATCAGCCATCGAAAATCCTGTGAATAGCAGAGAGGCATTGTCAGACAATGTCATGTAATGTTCCTTCTGTTGTACATAGGGGCACTATGAGTCAGACATGACTTGATGGTACATAACAACAACAACAAATGTAATGTAAATGTGAAATTATGACTGGTACAAACTATTCTGTAGCATATACCTAGGGTTTTGTCACTTTAATGAGTATTAACTTTCAAAGGACTTTACTTGCTTAGCTGATACTATGGACTCAAATCTCTTTTTTACAGATTTCTATGCTTTCATTAACGATAATCATTTAATGTTCAAGTTGTTACTACTTGATTATGAGAAGATACCTCTAGATCAGATTAGTTGACATTAAAATTCTGCTTTAATTTAATTTTTAAAAAGTAATACATGCACATAGCAACAAAAATGTCAAACCACACAAAAAGGTATTCACCAAAAATAAACTCTCTTTCATCCTACAGTTCTCCAGTGACCCAGTTCCTTTTCTTAGAGGCAACCACTGTTGCCAATTTCTTGTGCATTCTTTTTGAAATATAGGCATATTCAAACTGATATGCCATCCCCTCTCACAGAAATATCAGCATTCTATATGGACTGATTTGCATTTTTCTTTTTTAATTTAACAGTTATGTCTTGAAGATCTTACATTTCAATGCACATAGAACTCTTATTATTCCCTAATGGCTTTATAGTATTCCACTGTATGAACATAGTTATGTGCCACTGGGGTTTAGCTTAGTTGATAGAGTGCTTCTCTGTGCTCTCAGAGGCCCTGAGTCGATCCCCACCACTGCAAAAATGGGAGAAGGACCTGGCAGCCACTCCCGAAACAATCCTGAAAACAATCAGCCATTGAAATTCCTATGAATGGCAGAGAAGCACTGACATAGGACTGGGACATGGCACAGTGTTGGGAAGTGTTTCATTCTGTTGTACATAGTGTCACTATGAGTTGGATTCTACTCAACAGCACCTAACAACAACAACCATGATGTTTTGGGGGCTGAGTTTTAACTCAGTTGGTAGAGCACTTGCTATGTGCACTCTGAGGCCTCAGGTTTGATCTCCAGCACCACAAAAATGGGAGAAGGACCTGGAAGCCCACTCTTGAAACAATCTTAAAACAATACAGCCATCAAAAATCCTATGAATAGCAGACAATAGCACTGACATAGTGCTGGGCATGGCAGAGTGTTGGGGAGTGTTTCCTGCTGTTATACACAGGGTCACTATGAGTTGGACCTGACACCATGACACCTAACAACAAGGATGTTTTGGTCAATGATGGTGGTCCCACAAGATTATGTTGTTCTTAAGTGCCATGGAATCAGGTCCAACTCACAGCAACCCTCATAGAGTTTTCAATGGCTGATTGTTTTGGGATTGCTTCAGGAGTGGATTGCCATGAACTTCTCCCATTTTTGCGGTGCTGGGGAACCAACCCAGGTTCTCAGAGAGTGTGGAGCAGCACTCTGCCAGTGGAGGTAAAGATGTTCTTTTTTGCTTTTTATTTCTTTTTTTGAGACAGGGTCTCAATATGTAGCCCAGGTTGGCCTAAAACTGTTGATGTTCCTGCCTCAGCCTCTGGAGTACTGGGATTACAAATGTGTACCACCACAACTAGCTTGATCTGAAAAATTTCTATCATCTAGTGATATCTTGGGCTGGGATTTAGCTCAGTTTGTAGACCACTGTTCTGCAGTCTCTGAGGTCCCGAGTTCAGTTCCCAGCACCACAAAATGGAAGAAGGACGTGGCAACCCACTCTCAAGGCAATCCCGAAACAATCAGCCATTGAAAACCCCATAAGGGTTGCTATGAGTCAGACTCGACTCAACAGGACCGAACAACAACAACAACAAGTGATATCTTAGTCATCGTAATATTGTAATGCAATATATTACTCGTGTGTTTGTGGTCATGCTGTTGTAAACAAACCTACTGTACTGCCACTCAGATAAAAGTGTAGCACGTACAATTATGTACAGCATATAATACTTGATAATAATAATAAATGACTATGATGCTCATTTATGTATTTGTTACACTATACTTTTTATCATTACCTGAGAGTGTACTCCTTCTACTTATATAAGAACATTTAGGGCTGGGGATGTAGCCTAGTGGTACAGGTTCAGTCCTCAGAACCACAGAAAAACCCAAAACTAAAACCAAAAAATATTTATTATGTAACAGTATGCTGTGTTATGCATCGACATCCTCACACATCTCATATTTAATGTGTCTCTTGATTGCATTGAGAAGCTACATCATATGATTGACTTACACTATCTAGGTTTGTGTATGTACACTCTATGATGTTTGCACAATAATGAAATTGCCTGACATTTTCCAAAACATTTCCCCATCATTAAGTGACACATGACTATACACCACAATTTGTTCAACCAGTCCCCAGAAATTTTCTACCGCAAACATAGCTGCAGTGAATTTCTTTGCTTTTTGTTAGTATTTCAGTATATTATTGATATAAATCTGATAAGTAGAATTACTGGGTTAAATAATATGTATTTTAAAAATTTGCCATAATTTTTCTTTAATAATTCACCAACATTTATGAAAGTATCCTTACTGTATAACAGCAAGATTTCTTGGCACATTTTGCTTTCTTTTGTCTACAACCCAAACAACCCTGATCCAATTTGGCAGGGAAAAGTATAAGATCTTGGGGATTAAGGTATTTTAGGTATTTCCAAATGACAACTATTGGTAGAAAGAGGCAGTTTTAATAATTTAAGTTTTAAAGTGAAATATTCTTAAGGGTGTGAGGTCTAGTTTTTTGCCTAGCTCCTTTCTTGCCCAGCTCTATTATGAAAACTTTAAAGAATTTATCTGAATTTTTCATTTGTGTTAACCATTTTTAGTGTTTGTTTATGTCTTTCCATTAACTCAAATATATTATGCTGCATATTGTCATATTAAACCATGTATTGAAATTAAATTACATTGTGCTTCTAAGCTTCAGAAATGTCCATTTCTTTTTTTAACTCCTTGACAAAATAGGTTTCAAAGCATACAAGTTTGGATGATCATTTATGACTATGCCACCTGAACACAGAACTGGCTGTCTGGAAAGACATTTTAACCCACTCATCATGGAGCCCCAGGGCATTCGAGGGCATAGGGCACCCTCTATCAAAATAGTCCCTATGCACTTAAAGCAAATTAATGAAAATGAACAGCCAGGCAAGCACTGGCTTGTGAGATGTTTACTAAAACTTTCCTCCAGCTTTTCATTCCTGTGTGCCAAAATTGCCTTGGCTTTCCCCCTCTGTGCCTTACAACGTCAACTTGTTTCTTATTTTCCCCTCCCCCTCCCCCTTCTTCTTCCTCCTCCTCCACCTCCTCCTCCTCCTCCTCCTCCTCCTCCTCTTCTTCTTCTTCTTCTTCTTCTTCTTCTTCTTCTTCTTCTTCTCCTTCTCCTTCTCCTTCTCCTTCTCCTTCTCCTTCTTCTTCTTCTTCTTCTCCTTCTTTTTGTGACAGGGTCTCCCTATGTAGCCCAAGCTGGCCTGGAACTCTCTATGTAGTTCAAGGTAGCCTTCAACTCTAGTTGATCCTTCTGCCTCAGCCTCCCAACTGCTCGGATTATAGGCATGTGCCACAACACCTGACTTCATTTTTTTTAAGTAATTGTTGCTCCTGTTCATTTATTTGTCATAGGCATTCGAGCAATTAATTTAAATTTTTAATAGGATCTTGTAATATTTGTTGGCTTGCATGGCTTATATTTTATTTTAGATCCATCAAACCCAATCATAAATCTCAGAAAATATATTATCAAGAATTCTAATGGAAACCGGGCACGATGGCGCATGCCTGTAATCCCAGCGGCTTGGGAGGCGGAGGCAGGAGGATCGCAAGTTCGAGACCAGAGGCAGTCTGCATAACTTAGCAAGACCCTGTCTCAAAAAGTAAGAAAATGGGCTGAGGGTACAGCTTAGTGTTACAGCACTTGCAAAGCATGCAAGTGCGAGGTCCTGGGTTCAACCCCCAGGCCTGCAAAAAAAAATTGTAATGGAAGGCTGTGGATATAGCTCAGTGGTAGTATCATGTGTGAGATGCCCTGGGTTCAATCCCCAGCCTCTCGAAAGAAAGAAAGAAAGAAAGAAAGAAAGAAAGAAAGAAAGAAAGAAAGAAAGAAAGAGAAAGGAAAGGAATGGAAATGCACCAAATAATAAAAACTTTAAAAATCTAAATCTTAAAAATCTAAATCTTAAAAATCTATCTCAATTTATATAAGATCCTGCAATTTTCACAATATTGGCTGTGCTTCATGAAAACTAACTTACAAAAGACAAAAGCACAATTGGATTATGACACATTACTGTTACAGCCTCAGATATTTTTGTTTTTATTTTTATTTTTTATTTTTTGCAGTGTTGGGAATTGAACTCAGGGCCTCATATGACATGTAAGTGTTCTACCTCTAAGGTACATCCCCAGCCAACAATTTCACATCCTTAATAAATCCAGGTTACCCCTGAAATCATTCCAAATAATTTTCACACACATTTGGCATATACTGAGGCTAGTATTTTTTTTCCATGTGAAAGAAATGGAAAATTGAGACACAACCATAGAGAATCCCAACTATTCCAGTTTTGGTGCAAATATCCACATTTTTTGCATGGAAGTAAATATGATGTGACTGTATCACCTTTTTTTTTTTTTTTTTTTTTTTTTTTTTTTTTTTTTTTTTTTTTTTTTTGTGGTACTGGAGGTTGAACCCAGGGCCTTGCGCTTGCATGCTCTGCAAGTGCTGTACCACTGAGCTGCACCCTCAGCCCTTTTTTTTTTTTTTACTTTTTGAGATAGGGTCTTGCTACATTACCCAGACTGCCTCTGGTCTCGAACTTGCGATCCTCCTGCCTCTGCCTCCTGAGTTGCTGGGATTACAGGCATGCACCATCTCACTCAACTTGTATCACCAATTTTATATTGAGGATAGAAATATAGAAATTATTATTTGTTTATCATAGCAATGAAACATATAGTCACTTTTCATGAATTAAAGCCAATTCCAAAATCTTATGCACCAAGATTTTTCCATATGTGTTTAAAGAAAAGGTTTCTAGCATAAAACTTTCCAGTTGGCAAAGTGTGAATGTAAATCTCTAATAATCACGTAATATAGGACTTTTAGCAAAGAAATGGAGTCTGTGTAGCCCCATTATCAATGCAGAAGCAGTAACCTCCAGTCAAGATTTAAAATTGGCTCAGCTGAGAGGAAAAATTTCAGGACCTTGGGAAAGAACTGTTAAAAGCCTCAGCTCTGAGCATGTTATCACTTATGGATCTTTCCCTTTTATCTTCTATTAAAGTATTATGAAGTTCGGTACACAAGGTCATATCTTTCTTCAAAAGAAAAATCAATGCCTGAAATAAGAAAATTATACAATTTGTTGACATACTGCTAGCTCTAGTACCAATAAGGCCAATTCTATCTCTGAAGGAAAAATATATATTCAAAATATAAAACTTCACAAACTTATTTCTGATACTTTGTTATGAGATCATTCAACTTCAATAACTTTGATATTCACATGTCATAGCTCAACCAGTGGTGCTTATAACTTTTTACGAATGGAAATGGGTTCTCAATTGTTGTTGTTGTTGTTAGGTGCTGTCAAGTCGTGTCCAACTCATAGCGACCCTCATAGGGTTTTCAATGGCAGATTGTTTTGGGATTGCCTTGGGAGTGGGTTGCCACGTCCTTCTCCCATTTTTTGTGGTGCTGGGAATTGAACTCGGGACCTCAGGGACAGCAGAGTGGCTCTCTACCACTGAGCTAAATCCCAGACCCTGTGTTCTCAATTAAAAGTTATTAATTGTTCACTTGAGATATCTTGTTAAGCAAAGGATTAGACACTGAAGCCTGTGAGCACTAACTTTTAACCCAGTTAGTTTCTAATGCTTTTTGCTCAGCACAAACTCAATGTCAGAGCTCTTGTACTTAGAAAATCTATCTGCTTCCCTGAAAGCTGAGAAAGATTAAGAACACATACTTTATAAACAGAATTACTGTCAATAAAAAAGTTTTATTTATAACAAGTGTTTGGTGCTCAGAAATAGTCACAAAGAAACTATCGGTTTCTACAAAGAAGGATCAGAAAGGTTGAAACATCCTTTATTCTCATCACTTTCCTTTGTATATTATATAGTTCTTTGGCATTTATGTGGTTCTCCTTACTTTGGAGGCCCTATATCATCAACAGATTCCACTTTCTCTGGAGGGGAAAGTCCCTTTGTAAAAGGTCAGGTCACTTTACCCTTAACCTCACTTCTTCACTTTGACTTCCTTGGAACTCAGTTCCCAAGGGGGTCTTTGAAAGGTCTCAAGGGAGTCTTTGAAAGTTATTTGACACATTCAAGTAGGTATTCCAACTGGAAAATTCCTTTTGGAGTGCAGATTATTTGACCTGGCACATTGTTCCTTATCACTTGAGGCCAACGTATAGGTTAATATTGAGGGTAACAAGGTATGGAGTTATGACGTAAAAATGGGAAGTTTCCATTTATTCCTAGTTTGCTGAGGGTTTTTGTTCTAAATGGGTGTCTTATTTTTTCAAATATTTTTCTGCATCAACTAATACGATCATGTGGTTTTACTTATTTAAATTGTTAATGTGGTGGATTGCATTGATTAATTTTTGAATATTGAACCCACTTAGCATTCCTAGGATAAACTTTACTTGGTTGAGGGATACTACTATTGTTATATATTATTTGATTTGGTTGGTAATCTTGTTCAGAATTTCTACATTAATGATTATAGGAGATATTGGTATGTAGTTTTTCCTTCCTTGTAATTTCTTTGTCTGGTTAAGGTAATGCTGGGCCCATAAATTTGGCTGGGAAATGTTTGTTTGTTTGTTTTTCTATTTTCTGTGTGAGACTAGGAAGAATTGGGATGATTTCCTCATGAAATGTTTGGTAGACATAATGAAACTACCTGGGACTGGAGCTTTGGTTTTTCAGAAGGTGTAGAATGGTTTAGGTTACCTATTTTAAATTGAGTAAGTTTTGGTGATTAATGGTATTTGAGGAATTTTGTCTGTTTTTTTCTAATTTAGTAAATTTATGTGCAAAGAATTATTCAACATATTCTCTAATTATCCTTATAGTGTCTTCAGGCTCTGTAGTGATACACCCTCTTTCACTCATGATTTGGTAATTTGGACCTTCCTTTTTTCCTGGTCCATCTTGTCAGATTTATCAGATTTGTCAATACTATTGATCTTTTCAGAGAACTAGTATTTGTTTTCATTGGTTTTCTGCCCTTTTTTGTTTGTTTTAAGCTTTGTTTATCCTTATTCTTCACTCTATTACCTTTTTAAAGATTGATTTGGATTTGTTTTGCTCTTCTTTTCCTGCTTTCTTAAGGTACAAGCTTGGGTTATTGACTTTAAATCTTTCTTTTCTGATAGAAGCATTTTAACACCATGTATTTCCTTCTAAGCTACATTTTAGCAGTATCACACAACTTCCTAAGTAGCTGGAATTGTAAGCATGCCATAGCAACCCGCTTGTTTTGATTTTTAAACTTTTCTTCCTAGGAGTAACCCTGGAAAGTCTAGCTTAGTGATCAATCATTGATGAGAAGTTGTGCTTACTTTGATCCTGTAAGGCTTCAATCATTTGCCCATTGATTTGTGTGCAGTTTTGGTAACACATTAAAAATTCTGGCAATTTGCAGTACTTCCCTGGATATCACTTTTCTTCATGTGCCTCTTGATCAGCCTTTGACAATAGGATAATTAGGTCACTCTCTGTTAAACAACTGTTCTCTTTTGAGCATGTGTACAGCTTTATGTAAATAAAGTCTTCCAATCTTCCAGGGACATACGTGAGTTTATCCAGACCTATTACTACCCTCTTCTTTCCCAGATCTCCCTGTTAAACTCTTTGCTAATCTGTTGTTTATCCCAGGCAGTATTGCGAACTTGTTATTCCAGCCTCTTTTGTGTTTGCATGGAGTATCATTTCCTATCATTTTACTTATAGTTTAATTCTATCTTTATATTTGAAGTATGTTTCCTTAGGTAGTATACTCAATGGTCATATTTATGTGTCCACTCTGACAATCTTTGTCTTTTAATTGGCATGTCTAGACCAGGAATTGGAAATCTATGGTCTCCAAGCCAGCTACATTTTTGTAAATAAGTAAATAATATTTATTGACACACAGCTATGACCATTCATTTATGTATTGTGTATGGCTACTCTTGAGCTAAAACAACAGAGCTGAGTAGTTGTGACAGTGATGGTAAGACCATGACATTTAAATTGTTTACTGTCAGACCTTTAATGCTTATCTTCTCCAGGATTTTTTTTTATCATGAAAAGGTGTTGCACTTTGTCAAAGGCCTTTTCAGCATCAATTGAGATAATCATGTGATTTTTGTTTGCCAGTCCCTTGATATGTTGGAATTCATTAATTGATTTCTGTATATTGAACTAGTCTTGTATCTGTGCAATAAATCCCACTTGGTCATGGTGAACAATCTTTTTAATATGTTGCTGGTTTCAATTTGCCAGCATTTTGATAAGGATTTTTGCATCTATGTTCATAAGGGAAATGGGTCTATAATTCTCTATCTTAGATGTATCTTTCTCTGGTTTAGGTATCAGGGTATTGGTAGCTTCATAGAATGAGTTTGGGAGTGGTCCCTCCTTCTCTACTTTTTGGAATAATTTGAGGAAGACAGGTACTATATCTTCTTTAAAAGTTTGGTAAAATTCTGCTGGGAACCCATCACGACCTGGGTTCTTCTTTGTTGGGAGACTTTTTACTACCTTTTCTATTTCAGTAAATGTAATGGGTTTATTTAGGTCACCAATGTCGTCTGAGGTTAGTTTTGGTAAGTCATATGTGTTAATAAATTTATCCATTTCTTCTCAACACCTCTTCATGATAAGAACCCTGGAGAAGATAGACATAACAGGAAAATACCTTAACATCATAAAAGCCATCCATGACAGACCTACAGCCAACATTATATTAAATGAAGAAAAACTGAAACCATTTCCTCTTAGATCTGGAACAAGACAAGGATGGCTTCTCTCTCCTATTCTATTTAACATAGTAATTGAAGTCCTGGCCAGGGCAATACCTTTTACCATAGCCCACCAGAAAATTAAGTACCTTGGAATCAATCTAACCAAAGACCCTACAGACCTCTACAAGGAAAATTTCAAAGCACTGAAAGAAATTGCAGAAGATACTAAAAAATGGAAGGGCCTTCCCTGCTCCTGGATGTTGTTGTTATTGTTAGGTGCTGTTGAGTTGTGACCAACTCATAGCAACCCTTATAGGATTTTCAATGGCTGACTGTTTTAGGGATTGCCTCGGGAGTGGATTGTCCTTCTCCCATTGTTCCTGGATAGGGAGAATCAATATAGTAAAAATGGCTATCCTACCAAAAGGAATTTATAGATTTAGTGCAATCCTCATTAAAATTCCATTGACAGACTTTACAGAAATAGAAAGAACGATCCAAAAATTCATATGGAATCACAAAAGACCATGAATAGCCAAAACACTCTTAAGCTGCAAAACTAGTGCAGGTGAAATCACAATCCCTGACTTTATACTATAAGCAGTGGTGGCAAAAACAGCTTGGTACTGGAATAAAAATAGGCCTGAAGACCAGTAGAACAGATTAGACGGTCCATGAATACCTCAACACGCCTATATCCACCTAATTTTCGACAAAGGAGCAAAGCAAGTAAATTGGAAAAAGGATAGCCTTTTTAATAAATGGTGCTGGGAAACATGGATATCTGCTTGCAGAATGATGAAAACTGACCACCATCTGTCAATATGCATGGAAGTTAACTCAAAAATAGATAAAAGACTTCAACATAAAACCAGAAACTTTAAAATTCATAGAAGATAGGATAGACAATATACTACAACATATATGCATAGGAAAGTATTTCCTTAATAGGACTCCAATTGCTCAAGAAATTGCAACAAGAATAGATAAATGGGATTACATGAAATTAAAAAGCTTCTGTACAGCGAAGGAAACAACAGAGTCAAGAAAATCCCCACTGAATGGGAAAAAATCTTCACATCCTATACATTGGACCAAGGTCTAATTACAAGACTTTATAAAGAACTCAAGAAAAAATACCCAAGAAAACAACCCAATATACAAATGGGCAAAGGAACTGAACAGATAGTTTTCAAATGCAGAGGCCCATAAAGCCATGAAACACATTTAAAAAATGCTCAATATCCCTAGCCATTAGAGAAATGCAAATTAAAACAACTCTCATATTCCACCTTACTCCAGTAAGAATGGCCAAGATCAGTAAAACAAATAATAACAAATGCTGGCGAGGTTGTGGAGAAAAGGGTACTCTCTTACACTCCTGGTGGAGCTGTAAATTAGTCCAACCACTTTGGAAATCAACATGGAGGCATCTTAAAAAACTAAAAATAGATCTACCATATGACCCAGCTATAACACTATTGGGAATTTACCCAAAGGGAGATGTGTCATCATACCACAGAGACACCTGCATCTCCATGTTCAATGAAGCACTTTTCACAATAGCAAGGATATGGAATCAACCAAAGTGCCCATCAACAGAAGAATGAATAAAAACAAAACAAAACAAAACTACGGTACATATACATAATGGAATACTATTCAGTAAAGAAATGAAATAATGTCATTTGCAGCAAAATGGATGGGATTGGAGAAAATTATTTTAAGTGAATGAACACAAGTCCAGAAAGAGAAACATCACATGTTCTCACTCATATGTGGGAGCTGAATCAAAAATTAAAAGGAAAAAATCCTATGTGGAGGTCAGAGCATAATAAAAAGCTAAAGTTGACTTAGCAGAGAAGGGACAATTTGGGGAGTACAAAAGAAGGAGGGAGGGATCTAGCAAAAGGCAGAAATCGGGAGGGAGAGGAGAGGGGGGAGAGGAGGAACAAGGAGGAGTGAGGAATGCGGGAGGTGGCAACCTCAGGGTGAACAGTCCAACTTTAATAATTCTGGAAATAATTATAACAACACCAATAATACTAAAGAATGGTAATAATACAGATGTGCTAGAAAATTCAGTAATAGTGCTGACAATGTAAAAAAATAGTTCATTACAGAAAAAGGTTTGATCTTAAACATAATTGGGATCCAAGGATATATGGAAAAATATTACCACAAAGAGACATGCAAATGGAAGAGAGGTCTTTGGTGGGGGGTAGGATGGGGGGAGAAAGTGCACAAGAGAGTAAGAGGGAACTTATCTGTGCAATGTACAACAAAATGCGTATATGGAAATATCACAATGAAATGCATGCCAGAATGAAACACATTAAGGTGTACATTAAAAATTTCCAATAAAAAAGAACTCAAGAGGAAAATAGTCTATTATGTTTACCCCCAAATTAACATTTTCATTTCCTTGATTTTCCACAATTTCTACTAGTATTATTTCCCCTCTGTCTGAAGAAATTCCCTTAGCACTTTTTATAGCAAGTATGCTGCATATGCATTCTATGTACTTTCTTTCTTTACTGAAAATGTTCTTAATCTTAATTTCTGATACAGACTTCTTGATTAAGCTACTTTCTTTCAGCATTTAAAAAATGTTCCAGGCTGAGCATGGTGGTGCACTCCTGTAATCCCAGCCCTTAGGAGGAGGAGGCAGGAGGATTGCAAGTTCAAGGCCAGCTTGGGCTACACAATGAGACCCTGTCTCAAAAGGCTAAACAGACATTGTGCTACTTCTTCCTGGCTTTTACAGTTTCTGTTGAGAAATTGCAGTCATTTAAATCATTCTTCCTCTATAGATGATGCATTGTTTTTCCCTGTCTGCATTTAAGACTTTTTTCTTTGTCTTTAACAGTTTGATTGTAATATATCTTGTCATAGATTTCCTTGGATTTATCCTAAATGAGATTTGCTCAGTTGCTTCAATCTATACATTTAACTTTTGCCAAACTTTGGAAGTTTTCAAAGTCATTATTTCTTCCAGTATTCTGTTCAGCAATACATTCTTTTCCCTCTCCTTATGCCACTCCACTGGGACTCCAATAACATGAATGTTGGATTTATAAAGTTGTCCCACCCATCCTTGAGGCTCTGCTTTCCTCCAATCTATTTTCTCTGTGTTGTTCAGACTGGCTAATTTCCACTCCCTTTCCTCTCCTCACTGACCTCCACTCACACCCACTAATCCCCTCCCCCTTCTTTCTGTTCTGCTAGTGTTTTCCCTTCTTCTTGTTGTTGTTAGGTGCCATCGAGTCTGTATCCGACTCATAGCGACCCTACATACAATAGGCGAAACACTATTGTCATGCTTCTCTGCTGTTCATAGGGTTTTCAATGGTAGATTTATTTTTGGGAGGGGGTTGCCAGGTCCTTCTCCCAAGCCTACAGTATCTGGTGTTCCCTGGCGGTCTCCCATCCAAGTACTAACCAGGCCTGACCCTGCTTAGCTTCCGAGATCTGACGGGATCAATAAATCACTTGTAAGGTCGCTATAAGTCAGACACCAACTCCATGGCATGTAACAAATATATATATATATATATATATATATATATATATATATATATATATATATTCATTTGTTGATGGGCACATAAGCTCATTGCATAACTTCACTATTGTGAATAGTGCTGCAATAAACATGAGTATACAAGCATTTCTATTGTATGGTGATTTTGATTCCTTTGGTTATATACCCAGGAGTGGTATAGCTGGAATTATAAGGTATTTTCACTTATAGATTTTTGGGGAACCTCCATACTGAGTTCCATAGTGGCTGGACTAATCTACATCCCCATCAGTAGTGTATAAGAATTTCTTTTCCTCTGCATCTCTGCCAGTATTTATAACAGTGTTTTTTGAAATATATTTGTTATA
>VMDO01016970.1:0-46210 GCA_007922755.1 Pedetes capensis | reverse complement strand
AGGAGAGGGGAAAGAAAGGGGGGAGAGGGGAGGAGAAGAGAAGAGAGGAGAAGAGAAATGGAGAGGAGAGGAGAGGGGAGGAGAAGAGAAGAGAAAGAAGAGAAGAGAAGAAAGAGAAAAGAGAAGAGAGAAGAGAAGAGAAATGAAGAGGGGAGGAGAAGAGACACAAAGAGAAGAGAAAGAAGAAGAAAAAGAGGAGAAGAGAGGAGAGGAGAGAAGAGGAGAGAAGAGAAGAGACAGGAAGGGAAGGGAAGGGAAGGGAAGAGAAGAGACAGAATAAAAGACACTAACCACAAGACTGGAGCTGGGATTTAGCTCAGTTGGTAGAGCGCTGCTCTGCAGTCTCTGAGGTCCTGAGTTCGATTCCCAGCACCACAAAAATGGGAGAAGGACGTGGCAACCCACTCCAGAGGGAATCCCGAAACAGTCAGCCATTGAAAACCCTATAAGGGTCTCTATGAATCGGACACAACAGCACCTAACAACAATGACAACGACAACCACAAGACTGAACCTAGAAAGGAGTTGTGAAAAGAGAACCTGGGCAGTGAATTTGAAGGGGAAGTTAAGGGCTTTGGGGCTTTCTAAACTCAAGCTCCCTGGTGGAGCTGTTCCTTCTTAAGGTCTCCTTGGGTAACTACCCAGCTAGTGGCAGTGCAGACTCACGGCCGCCATTCCCCTAGTCAAGGGTATATGGAGTTCCTTTGTGTTCTTCGCAGGTTTGTAGTGCTTTTGTCAGAGCCAAATGTGACCTATCATGAATCTAGAGGTTCCTTCTGTTCCCTCAAGCTGGATATAGGGACTGCAGTGGGTCATGTAAGGTTCAGTTCAGAGAACAAGGCAACTTTGACATCTCATTGCTGGGGTTGCAGATCTTATATGATGCTATGAAGCCTATAAATCTTATCCTGCCACTTGTTTATATTCTCACCCTGGTACCCTGCATTGCAAGCCACACAGCATCAAATGCTATTGAGCTACTCATGTTATTGTTGATAGGTGCCATCAAGTTGGGTCTGACTCATAGTGACCCCATGTACAACAGAAGGAAACACTCCCAACACTGTGCCATGTCTGGCACTATGTCAGTGCTTCTCTGCTCTTCATAGTTTTCAATGGCTAATTGCTTAAGGATTGCTTCGGGGGTGGGCTGCCTCGTTCTTCCCCCATTTCTGTAGTGCTGGGGATCAAATCCAGGTCCTCAGAGAGCACAGAGCATCATTCTACCAACTGAGCCAAACCTCAGGCCAAGCTGCTCACACTAGTGTCTTTATTTTTTGCTGAGAGTTTGGGTAGAGAAAGTCAAACAAATCATAAGAATTTCTACAAGGTATAGAGCTTTTTTTACAGTCCTGGGGGTTGAACCCAGTGCCTGACATATGCCTTTGCTTTACCACTGAGCCCCAACCCCAGCCCATTTTTTACCTTTTATTTTGAGACAGAGTTTCACTAAATTTCACAGGCTGCCTCTGACCTTGAACTTGTGATCCTTCAGCCTCTGACTCTGGAGTTACTGAGATTATAGGCATGCACCACTGCACCCAGCAATGAATTGTTTTTCTACCTCATAATGCAGGTTAAATTTGGAAGTTCACCTGTAAGTCTGCCTCACTATTTTTCAGCATAAGTCATTTGAATTAAAACCACTTCAAATATATTATAAATTTTACTCCCCTCAACAGCACTCTGTATAGAAAACATTTCTGGGTCAGTGCTGTGGCTCATTATGCACAAAACCCTCAAGTGTTATTCAAATATGTGTCTCTCTTTGCCCTTCGGTCAGTTGGTCCAAAATGTGATGCTCTTTGAAATGTCACCATTGCCTTTTCAAGGTTTACATCTTGGCCGCTGCTGCTGAGCTCTAAGTATCTGTATGTACCCTTTAACAAGCATCTTCTACCCCTGTTTATGCCTTCCAGCCAACATGGCCTTGCAAATCACTGATTCTGGGGCATTAGAATCAGAGTAGAATTAAAGCTGAGAGCTGATGAGCAAGGTTTTTGGACTGTAAAGCAGAGTTTCTGTGACTTTTGATTAGAGTTTAGAGTGCTTTTATTTTTCCCTTTTTCTAAGGTCCAAATACATACAATTTTACTGCAAGCTCAACAATGTAAAGATGATTAATTTATTTAATGGAAAAATACTTTAAGTTCAGTAATAAGAACTATGCATAGATACTATAAGTTATTTGAGAAAGGTGATATTTCTAGACTAACAACAAACTCTTTTGCCAATTTATACATATAAAGGAAAATATACTACCTTATATGGTAGCCAAAGGAAACAATTTGCTACATAATTATCATTTGCTGAATGGAAAGAAGATACTTGATGATATAGGTTAAGCCTAGAGTTTCAAAAGTTCAGTTTAGAGGAACTAATGATTAGCAGCACAGTCATGCCCTTATAGGGTTGATTAAATGAGATGACAGATGTTCTCAGTCACTTCTTATGTGCCATTATAATCACCTGGACCCCTCATGTTTCAGGGGTCTTTGGCTGATTGTTGTTATTGTTCTTAGGTGCTACTGAGTCAGGTCTGACTCATAGCCACCCTCACAGGGTTTTCAATGGCTGATTGTCTTGGGATTGTTTCAGAATTGGACTGCCACATCCTTCTCCCATTTTGCAGTGCTGAGGATTGAACCTGGGTCCTCAGAAAGTGCACAGCAGCACTCTACCAACTGGTTGTGGCAGTTCACTCCCGAAACAGCCAGCCATTGAAAACCCTATGAGGGTCACTATGAGTTAAAGACAACTTGACAGCACCTAACAATAACAACAACAACATCTACCTCTGCCAGTTGGCTTTGGCTGATTATTACTCTCTTGTGCAGCCATGGGGACCTGCCTGGCATGGGATCCCATTGTCTTACTAGAAGCCCATGCTCACTATGCCTTGTGCCATGTCCCTCTGCGGACTTGTTTCCCTCAATCTCGGGCCTCCTGCCTGATGCTGAGGTGGGAATGGCTGTGGGCAGACAACCTCCAAGGACTTCCAAAACCAAAACAATATTTTTAAAAATATAACATGAAGATAGCCAAGAATAACTATGAGAAGTCCTGCAATGGACAAACTTTTACAGGATTGATACTTGAATGACCACTGAGTAAGTGAATAAAAGATTGAGGATTCACCAAAATTATTAATGTTTTTATTAGGTCATAGAAACTTGCATACATTGAGGACAGGCTCTATGTATCACATTATTTTTATTTTACATATTCCTGGAAAAGGTCCTATGAGGCTAAGATTCCATTTGGCAGGTGATAAAATGGAGACCCAACAACATAAGTGATCTGCCATGATATATGCTGAAAACATGGTTTGGGTAGAGATGTTCAGTTTACATATGAAAAAGATGCCAGGTGAGAAGGTTCTAGAGATCTGCTGTATGGCATTGTGTTTACAGTAATCAATACTGTATTATAAATATAAAATTTTTTTGATACAGTAGATATCATCTTATGTGTTCCTTCTCATTATAATAAGAAGGAAAAAAGAGGAAGGAAGGAAAGAAAGAAGGAAAGAAGAGTGGAAGGAAGGAAGGAAGGAAGGAAGACTGGAAGGAAGGAAGGAAGGAAGGAAGGAAGGAAGGAAGAAAAAAAGGAAAGTTAGGTGGGCTTGGGTCCAAAGCTCACTCTCCCATGCTATGTCCCAGTGGTATTATTATTTATTAAGCAAGAGATATTTTAAGAATGTTGCAGCAGTATGAAGATGAATTTCTGATTCATTTTAGCTTTTCTGTATTCTAGAACTATGCAATAACACATTACATATACAACTGAAATCCACAGCTACCATAAAGCAACTCCATAGTGTAATAATACTATTGAAATTTTTAAACAAAATCCTCCCAAAATTACTTTTAAGGAAAATTTAACTAAATCAAATTAGAATTTTGTAGCTAAGGGGAAAGTGTCTTCTACAGTTTTTGACGTAAGAACAGATATTACTCTAGAGAAAAGGTCTAATCTATGTTGTAAATATAGACGTTCCCGGGTGCACCAAGGAATTCATAACAAGCTACAAGAGTGTTCTCAGACCCTGACACAAGCCAGGATCTGAAACCATTTCTCTAAAAAGCGCCCAACCAGACATGGGCCCCTTTAGCCTATGTCCTTATATGATGCCCACAAGAGGGTAGACTGAGGCAATTTCTACTCCCCAGTGCAAATCACGCGTCATAGCTTTTGGGAATTCAGGTGATTACTTTATTAAAACAAGAAGTCAGTAGGAATAAGCTCTCCCAGGTTATGCTACTTCTATAAAATTTATTTTGGTACATTTTCTCTTTGTTTTCCAGCAAACATATCATTAAATTCATCGTGCTAGAGAATTGGTTAAAGAATTTACTTAAATAACTACAAGAGTGGGAGAAGGACCTGGCAACCTCCTCCCAAAAATCAATCTGCCATTGAAAACCCTATGAACAGCAGAGAAGCACTGACAATGGTGTTTCCCCTGTTGTACAGAGGGTCGCTATGATTCGGATACCGACTCGACGGCACCTAACAACAACAACAACAACAACAACAACAACTACTACTACTACTACTACTACAAGAGAGATGTTGATTCCTGTTTTTAAAGCTTATAAAGAATTATCAGACTGCTAAAATAATATTTGTTAGCTAATATCAAACTGATAATTGATGGTGATGATCTCTAAAACTAAGCAAGGAATCTGGGATAAAATAAGCTATTTTGAGGTAAATTTATATATTATGAAGACCAGGTAGATCAAGCCTATCAGGAGCATTTGTGTTACTTTCAGGCACTGACCTGACTCACAGGATTTACCATCATTTTAGATTAATGGAGTTCATAGAAAAACTTTACTGCAAATTTGTGAATTACCTGATCAGAAATGAAGAAAGCAATGCTGTTTACATTAAATATAAAAAATAAAATGCCCAAGGATAAGCTTAATCAAAGAGATGAAGATCTCTGACAAAAAACCTCTAAAACATTGATAAAAGGATTTGAAGAAAACACACACACACACACACACACACACACGCACACACAATGAGAAGCTACCCTGTGTTCTTGGACTGGAAGAATTAAAACTGTTATAATGTCCATTGATGCTTTTGAATTTTGGTGCTGGAGACGTCTATTGAATATACCAAGGACTGCCAAAAGAACCAACAAATCTGTCCTAGAAGAAGTGCAACCAGAGTGCTCCTTGGAAGCAAAAATGGCCAAACTGCGTCTTGCATATTTCGGACATGTAGTCAGGAGAGATCAATCCCTGGAGAAGGACATCATGTTTGGGAAAGTGGCAGGTCAATGCAAAAGAAGAAAACCCTCTACCAGATGGATTGGCACATTGTCTGCAACAATGGGCTTAAACATAAATAAGATCGTTTGCCTGGCACAGAATCAGCAAGTGTTTCGATCTGCTGTACATAGGGTCGCTATGAGTCGGACTCGACTCGACGGCACCTAACAACAACATAATGTCCATACTACAAAAAAGTACTATACAGATTCAATATAATCCCTATCAAAATACCAATGACATTCTTCCCAGAAATAGAAAAAAAAACCTAAAATTCAAATGCAAGTGCAAAAGTCTCCAAACAGACAAGGCAACCTTGTGCAAAATGAATAAATCTGGAGAAATCATACTGGCTGACTTTAAAATACACTGCCAAGCTATAGTAACTAAAACAGCAAGGTACTGGCATAAAAGAGACACATGCACCAAAGGAACAGAAGAAAGTGCCTGGAAATAAAAGCACACATTTGTAGTCAACTAATATTTGACAAGGAAAGAAAGAAAGGAAAAAGAAAGAAAGAAACTGCACTTTTATCTTATAGTCAAAAATCATCTCAAAATGAATCAAAGACCTCAACGTAAGTCTTCCTTACTTCCCTTCTTCCCACTGCCATGAGGCTGTGGTCTCTTGAACTCCTTAGGGTAGTCCTTTGTGTGTTGATCCCACACTTGTAGAAGTGTTACATGCAACTCCATACTGTGCCACGGATAACAAACTTCCTTCTTATATATTCTAGAAATCTGGCTTTCATATAGCCTTTAAATTTTGCTAAAATTTAATTTCCAGTTGCTAAAATTGGTTGAGAGCAATTTTCAACTACCCTGAGCACTAGAATCACCGGGAAAGCTATTTAAAAACTGCAGATAACAAGATTCCATCCCCAGAG
Organism: Pedetes capensis; assembly: GCA_007922755.1. NCBI lineage: Eukaryota > Metazoa > Chordata > Mammalia > Rodentia > Pedetidae > Pedetes > Pedetes capensis. The sequence continues at coordinate 40,035 of VMDO01016970.1, read as the reverse complement.
AATTTTATTTAAAAGGTTTGGGGTGAGTTTCAGAAAGATGCCTATTCAGCAAAAACCCTGATGCCTTTCCATATGGTGAAGAAGTCTGGTGAACTGAGCAGAGCAATCCTGAGCAAGTTAAATTTTCAAATCAAATGAATAAATAATACATAAACAAATGGAACAACACAGAGAGGGTGCATCAGTAAGTTTATCACTTGTAGATAAAAATGAAGGTAGAAATGATGGGAAGGTATTTTAGATGAGGCAAACTATTCTCAAGGAAAAAACAATAAACATTTAAGTTGATTGCTAGGATTCAATTTGGGCCTGTTTTAAATATGAAACTGAATATAAAACATTTATTCCAATATTGGTCTCATCTGACCTTTTGAAAAAATAATTTAATGAATTTTTTATGTCAGGAAAGTTGTTATGGAAATGAAAATATATATTTATATGGGGTTCATTTATAGCATCTCCTATCAGTATATTTTAAGGCTTTAATTTCCCAAATGTGAAAGATATATTTTTGGGTGTGAAGATACAATATTCACATGTCAGACAGTCAACAAATGACAAAAATAAATTATCAAAGGCTGATAGTGGCAGCTTTGTTGTTTTAATTTATGTGCAAGCTGTGTGTAATTTTATAGTTTGTCATTATCAGATTTGCTTCTAGATCTCTTTTCTCTTATAAATCAATAAGCCACCTGATATCAGTACTGGCTTGGTATCACTTTTATCTCTCCTGAAACACGTTCCAAAGCACATTTGACTTCTACTTTGAAAGATACACTCAATCTTGTGGCAGTAGGTCATGATTAAGGATATTGTGGACCCAAATGTAATAAACATCCCCCACCATTATCTTATTCTTCCCTAAAGCCACATCAGCAATTCCCATACCTTATTGTGTCAACATTGCTTTTAAATATTCAGCACTCTCAGAATAGTTTATGAATGCCCTGAACTAAGTGCTTGATTTGGTTGGAAGGTGAGGTGAATTAAATATCAGGATATGATGGAAGGGTCTTGTGCACTTGTTGGATTTATTACAATGTGAAGCATGGTCTCTATGCACAATGCATAGGCACCTTGTCTGCTCCAGGTTTTCCATGAAGCACACTGTGGTTAACAATAACAGTTCATTGATCCTTTTCTCACTGGAATTTGAGGAGTAACACCTTCCCAAATATTTCCATGATGTAATTTTAAAGAAACAGATTTCTTCTCCCTTTTCTTGCCTTAATTATTCCTCTCATTCTTTTCTCTCTACTGCTTTCTTTGTGGTAGAACCATTATCTTCTGTAGATGAAGAAAAAAGAAAAGGATACATTGTTCCCCATGACACATATTATTCATTCATTGGACAAGTGTGTTTCCAATACCTACTAGGTGCTGCTTCTGAGACCTGTGCCAGAGAAGGAAAGGTTGTCCTAGGAAGACACTCTTGCAGTCAAGGAGCAGACTCTGTGGCCAGGAAGGTAAGCAGCAATATGGAGGTCAAACAAATACATGGAAATTTCAGCAAGGAAATGAGATGAAGGATTGATATGGGGTGGTCTCAGAAATTACACTAAGAAAAATAGTGTGTAGCTCTGAAACAGTACTGATCATGCAATAATCACACCATAAATATTAACCAAATCGCTGCTTCAGAGAAGGAACATCCCAAAATATAGTGTCTATGTGGATCTATGGCTGCTTTTGTAATATGCAGGCCTAAAATGCTGACTGATCATTTCAAATTCTCTATTCATTAGTAGTGCAAATAAAAATAGTTAGTGGTAAATTAAATATACTAAACTTAATCCTTCTTCTACACCATTAGGTTTAGAATATGGTGATTCCTGGGTCTACCTATCTCATATGTTCACTGTAATTGGTTACTCTTAAGTACAGAGGCTAAATTCAAAACAAGCATCTAGCAACAGCTTCCCAGGGGGCTAAATTCACCCAAAGGAGGCACCTCACATCCATGATGGAAAGTCCCTGATGCCTGAGGAAAGTTACAGCACAACAAGAGAACCAGAAGCTCAGTAACCTGAAAATTCAAGCGGGCAAATCCAAGCTTACTATTTTGTAAAGTGTTTCCACTTAAAGAAAAATATAATATTTTGGATAAGTGGATATTTTTGTAGCGCTATCCATTTATATGGGCTGGGATTTAGTTCAGTTGGTAGAGCGCTGCACTGCAGTCTCTGAGGTCCCGAGTTCAATTCCCAGCACCACAAAAATGGGAGAAGGGCCTGGCAATCCACTCCCAAGGCAATCCCGAAACAGTCAGCCATTGAAAACCCTATGAGGGTCGCTATGAGTCGGATCCGACTTGACAGCACCTAACAACAACAACAACAATCCATTTATATATATGTTTCTTTATGTATATAGTTAATTAGTCTAATTTTGGAGACTCAGAGGAATTCTAATACAAATAAGCTTACCAAAAGTATTTTTAAACCCAGTGGTAAGTAAGATCCAGCCCAATTCCAACTTCTTATATTCCTGAATAATGAACAAACTACAACAATAATTTGACTCATTATATACATATTGGAGTCAAAATTACAACTTCTTAAAATACTAATGTAGTGCTGAAAATATTCCCAACTCCAAGGAATTTGTGGCATCTGTATTATCTCTCCTGCCCTACTATTTCCATTTGGACCTTGACTCTGTTAGCTCTTTTATGTCCCTCTTCCTCATAGTGAATTTTCAGTTTCATTGACTGGTTTTTCTTCATTGCTGGTGGTTGAACCCAGGGTCTCAAATCTGCTATGCAAGCACTCTGAGCTATATACCACTGAGCTACACATTTAGCCATTATGTTGTTTTTTTTTTTCTTTTTAATAGAAAATATGTTTTATTAATAAATATAGGTGGGACACAGAGTAATAAGTACTTTGCTATATCCAGTATGCAACTGTTAAATCGTTGTTGCTTACACATTCATCAACTTACATTTTTTACACAACCGTATAAAGAGAGAGGAGAGAAGAAAAAAGTAGGAATTTCAGTTAATCTGTAATAAAAAAAAGTCTGCAATAAAAAATAAACTTTTATCCTTTGGTGCTTTGCAAAAACTATCTTTATGAAAGCTGATAGTGTATTAAGGATAGTGTGTCCTATGTCTGTCTCAAGTGTATTCTTGAGGCACCCTTTGGAGTTCTACCAATTGAAAACTCCCCATAGGGATTCTATATTTTAGTCTAGAGGGATCCATCTCGGACTTTCTTGCTCTTTGTATACAACACATGTTCTGTAATCCTGGCTACATCTCATCAGTCAAGGACAAAGAGTTACTGCTTGACCTCAAAAAGAATCAACATTTTGAGTGTGGCAAACTTATCTTTTGAATTCCATCAATAAGAACTCAAAGTGAGAACTGAAAGTAATAAGAAACGCTTTTGTTCTTTAAAAAGCTCATGTATGTAAATCATTGTAGGAAATAACTACAGCACATGGTTCCAGTTTTCTACAGGCACAGTGCTGTGTATACAACAGAAATGCATTGATCTTTGGTAACTGAACCATGAAGAAGCCATTGGAAGAGGTAGAGAGGTAGGGAGCTTATAGGAAGGAAAAAGGAATAGAAAATGCTACACATGGAGGCAGCCTGACTCCAAGTCTTGCCTGAAATGGAACCATAGCATTTTCCTAGGTAGAGCTGGGTGCAGAGTATGGTTTTTGGAAGGAAGAAGATGGAATGGTGCTCTTCAACAGCTACCCTAAGATTATTGTGTGTTACACAGTAATTACTTGGTCATTATGTTCTATATTGGGAGAAGGACCTGGTAACCCACTCCCCAAGAACAATCAGCCATTGAATGTAGGGAGAAATTGGGAGGAAATTGGCACAAACCCCAAAACTGGGAAAACGGCTAAATCTAGGCAAAATGAAAGTAACTTGGTTGGAAGTTTGTACAAAACCTTTCACAAATCCCCAGAACCTGATTGGACAATTGGACTCAAAGCTGATTGGCCCAGGCCATTCTGTGGGCAAGCTATATAAGGAGCTGCACTGGGGCAGCTTGACCCTTATTTTGCAGGGACCACTGGCAAGGAAACAACTTTTTCCCCTTTTTTGACCAGACCTTTGACCACCAACAAAGAAAGAACTTGCTCTCCACCGAGACCACCAACATGGAAGCATCTGCCCTTGAGGCTGTATAAGAGCTGCTAGCACTTAAACCTGTACGCTTTGGGTTTCTCTCCACCCTGATAAGGGCAGAGAAATAAAGAGCTGTGTTTGTCCCTGCAAGGCAAAAGCGCCTGAGGCTTTTCCTTTCTCCCATCTCCTCCAGCATCCAGAGGGCTGCAGGAGTCTGCGCCCCTCACCCAAGGGTCCCAAGTGAATTGCGTTTAGTATCTGTGTGTGTGGCACCGCCGGTCCAAACATCTGGGCCAGACAAGGAGGCGGGTGCCCCATAATTGAAAACTCTATGAATAGCAGAGAAGCACTGATAATAGTGTTTCATCGGTTGTACATAAGGTTGCTATGCGTTGGATACTCACTTGATGGCACCTAACAACAACAGCAACATGTTCTATGTATTCTGTTTCAATTGACCAAACAAAGCCAATGTAAAATGATTCCAGGCAAATTGTGGTTTACTCTTTAAATTATTATTTCATTATATGTTTATTTATGTTCTTTTTATCATTATTTTATAACAATCCTGATTGTACTTGCCCCACACCTGCCTTGGGACTTTGATAATGTGCATCAGGCAGGTCCCAGGAGCTGGATGGGGAAGAGGAGCTCCTTGAAGTAGTAGATGGCATGGCCCTTGCTGTTCCTTGCCCTGGTCCCCCTGGCAGGCTGACACTATTTGTTTTTCAAATATTACTGGAGAAAAGTACTCAAAAAATTCTCACCCTGTGGCCTCATTCATTTTCCCCAGCATGGTTACAGATTTCACACACACACACACACACACACACACACACACACACACACACACCCTTCTTTTCCTCTCAGTGGAATTTGTGTGGGAGGTGGTGCTGCCGGCTCTCTGTCTACAAGCCTGAACTAGCAAAAAGTTATCGACTTCACTATGTGTGTTTTACAGCCCTCTACCTCCCTCCATCTACTTCGTGTCTGTGACAGTTTTACATTGGAGTCTTTTTGCTTATTCTGCATCATCAAAGTGCCATCTGCACACACTGATCATTTCAGCATATTCCTCCCAGTATAACACTTCATAATTCATTTCACAGCTAATCGTATTGGTTGGTGTTTCCAGAGACAGAAATTTCAAATCATTGAAACACAGTTATCAGTCTGCTCTTATTGTACTTAACAATATAAATCCAGGAACAGAAATCAATTTTTTCAAATATATATTGAAGATGATTTCTTAGTTTTGCTTCTTTTCCTGGAGAATATGATGTTACACCACTGTTATACTTGTAGAATAAACACTAGTTAGATGTTGCATATAATTAGCTATATTTATAAATTCATTTATTAATGCTTTCCCTCAAACTTTTGCATCTCTTATTGAACAAAACTATTAGGATGTTTCTTATTTTATTACTATCTTTTCAATTTTTCTTTGTGTTTATCACAGTTAAAAGACTTACCTGAAGCTACTCTTTGGGTGCATAATGTCAGGCACATCCCTGTAGATGAAAATATAAGAAGGAAAACTACAAAATCCACTCTTAAGAGTGTCTTTGACTTTCACTCATGTAGGCTATCTCATGAACAGGCTGATAAAATGACTAAGTATAAACACAGACTCTTTTAGGAAAAGGATGGATGATTCTAGAAGTGGAAGTAAGAGCAATAGACATCCCAAAATCATCCTAATAAGTGGAGCCAAAAATCTCAGAGATTTACTTCCAGGTTTTAAAACCAAATACAGGGGTTCCTGATGTTTGCCTATTCAGTTTCAGAAGTGCTATGGGTTAGCAAGGCTTGCAGCTGTAGCCCTAGTAGCATCCAATCCTGTCAAGTCTAGGAAGCTAAGCACAGTCAGGCTTGGTTTGTCCTTGGATGGGAGACCACCTGGGAACACCAGGTGCTGTAACCTTGAGAGAAGGACCCGGCAACCCACTCCCAAAAAACAATCCACCATTGAAAACCCTATGAATAGCAGAGTAGCACAGACCATAGTGTTTTGACTGTTGTACACAGGGTCACTATGAGTTGGATACCGACTCCCTGGCACCTAACAACAACAGCAACAACATGGGTTATCAAGGGCTGGGATTTAGCTCAGTTGGTAGAGCGCTGCACTGCAGTCTCTAAGGTCCCTGGATCAATTCCCAACACCACAAAAATGGGAGAAGGATGTGGCAATCCACTCCCAAGGCAATCCCAAAACAATCAGCCATTGAAAACCCTATGAGGGTCCCTAAGTCATGGTGCCCAGGGGGAGGGCTTTCACTCCAGGAGCTGTACTTAGCAGCACTCAGCCTGCAGTGCATCTTGATTGGGATGCTGAGATGTTAGATGCAGTGGGTGCACACAACTCACACATGGAAGGGACCAGGGGGCCCACTGTGGCCAGAGACACCCTACTGATCCCCACCCTCCAGCTGTGACTCCTCCCCTGCAGTGTGGTGAGACCTGTGGTTATGTCAATGTGAAGGGATTTTTCAGATGGGATTTGGTTCCTAGTTCATCAGACCTTGGCAGATTATCCTGGCGGGGCTGATTTAGGTAAAAGAACTTCAAAAAAGGGAGTAGGCCTTCCCCAGAGAAAGGCTTTCTTTCTTGGCTTGATGGAGTAAGTGGCCATGTTGGAGAAAACTGCATCCCCACTAACTGCACAAAGCCTGTAGGACATTGTGACAGCTGAGGCCTGAAGGCAGCCTCCAGCTAACAAAGGGCAAAAAGCCGGGACTGCAGTCATGTGGACACAGGGCAATGATTCCTAAGGACAATCCCAACAAACTTCGATGGAACTGGCTTCTTCCCCAGTTTGCCTCCAGATAACAGTGCAGCTGACACGCTGTTTGTATCTTGATGATAGCCTGAGTAGGGGATTATGTCACCTGTGCCTCTCCTGGCCCATCTCCCCTGTACCTGTGCTCTGGCCAATGGGAACCATGAGATCGCAGATACGCTATGTCTTAAACTGCTGGGGTTTTGGGTAAACACCCATGCAGGGCAGAAAACAAGGGTGAGAGTTTCCCATAGGTGGCAATCTTGATGATTTTCTGTAATAATACAATGCAAAGGAAAGATTTGAATTACTTAAAATATTCCTGAGAGAGTAAAAGATTATAAGTATCAAATAAAAATGCAATAAAAACCAAGAGGTGGTTAATTTTAGGTGAACCAGCCAATAGCAAAACTGATCCAAAGTCGTAACCATTATTAAGTCACACGAAGTTTTTGGGAATAGGACTGTGCCAATAAATAGCGGCAGCATGGGCCGGGCATGGTGGCGCACGCCTATAATCTCAGCAGCTGGGGAGGTGGAGGCAGGAGGATTGCAAGCTCGAAACCAGAGGAAATCTGCGTAATTTAGAGAGACCTGTCTCAAAAAGTAAAAAAATGGCTGGAGGCAGCAAATCAGTGGTCCAGCACTTGCAAAGCATGCAAGTGTGAGACCCTGGGTTCAACCTCCAGTACCACAAAAAAATAAATAAATAAATAAAAATTAAAAATAACGGTAGCAGGTGATTAATATCCAAATAAATATGATTAATCAGGCCAAGATTCCCAAGACAGAGACATTAATGTGGCCCAAGGAATGTGGAGGAAGAGCAGAGAGATTGGCACTGGAGCTCAGTAGGGTGAGGCTAAGGATAGTTTAACCCTGGATGGACTTAGAGGAAGGAGGAGCAGTTGCAGACCTGGGAAGCACCTGAGTGGGACACAAGCAAATTTATCCTTACATTCTTGGTCAACAAATTCCTGGAAGCAACCTTGAATTCCCATAGACCTCCACTTTTAAGAAATATCCATTTCTTTAGTGTGTGTGTGTGTGTGTGTGTGTGTGTGTGTGTGTGTGTGTGTGTGTTTGCCTGTGTTAAGACATACATCTTTAGGATTTATTGAATTAATGTGTGTTTCCCTCTTTTTATATTTAGGAAATAGATAGATTGAGGTAAATTGTTAAGGATAAATTCTCTTTAATTTGAAATTCAACAAGCTTTAAAAATATATTTTTTAAAAAATATCAAAGAAACTAGTACTCCTAAAGGGAATTTCCCCTGGCTAGATTCCAGTAAAACAGCAAAGTGTCCACTTTACATTGTATTTGTGCCTTAAGGTAAAGAAAAGTAGTGTTAAAGACTCCTCGGTGGCCCAGGAGGTTAGTAGGGAGATGTTAAAGTCATTGATTTTACTCAATCCAGGTTGGCAGTTTCTCAGAACATCTGCTGTCTGATCTCTCCTTAGTGGTAAAAGTGAAGGAAATGAAAGAACTCAGATGTTCTCAGTTTGATAAAAATCCAGGATCTCAAATGCCATAAAATTCTTTCACGCCCCTTTATACTTAGAGGTCAAATTCAAATGGACTAGGGAGCCCTGAGAACCCTTTCTCCCAAGTTAGTTTCAAAGTGATGGACAAATTCTCTGAGAGCACCCCCACCTGGTCAGGGGAAGACGGGACCTCCCTGTACCTTCCAGGTTGCCGCCCTTGAGCTGCTCTGGGGAGTAAGGAGCCTCTAACTATGCTCCTGCAGACTGGATGAAGAGGGGTCAGAGAATAGATTTCTCTTTTTATTCATGCAGCTTAAACAATCCAAACACATCTGGATATCTTTCTGTAATCTCTTCTTCCAAGTAAATGCTTTCTCCTGAGAGTATTCTCCCTCCCTCCCCTTCCTTGTTTTGTTTTGTTTTGTTTTGTTTATTGCTGTTGTTCTTGGAGGTAGACCTAGAGCCTGGAATATCTGGCACATTGCAACTGCTCGACTGCTGCACCCTCAGCCCATTTCTTTTTTAAATCTTGAGACAGGGTCTCCAAGTTATACAGACTGCCTCTGGCCTCAAACTTGTAATCCTCCTGCCTCTACCCCCTGAATCATTGGGATTACAGGCGTGACCCATCACACCAGGCTGAGTATTCTCTTTTCAATGTTTATCTCATCCACAGAAGGAGGCAGTTGTTAAAAGATACTAGTCTAATGCTGCCATTTAAGAAAATAAAATAAAAGGTACATTTTCCTCACACCATCACTTAGGATTAAAATATAAGAAGGGAAAATGTGTTAGGATCATTCAAGTTCACCTTTTTGAAGTACTCTAGGGGGTGTTAACACCAAAGAATGATTCCAATATGAGGGTTAGCTTTTAGAAATATCAGTTCATGTAAGAATATAAATGTGATAAATTCTAGAATTGTTAATCTATAAAAACTAATATGCTTTGCCCTATAATACAAGGGCATACTTGATGGTGTTCTATAATGAAGACCCATAAAAGATAAGGCTTTAGATACTTAACCAAATATACTTTATACTAATGTTGTTTTGATTATAGGGGAACATGTATTGTTCTCTATAAGGGTACTTACAAGTGGTTGTGGATATTTTCCTATATTCGGCTCATTTGAGAGCAGTCCTTTGGCAGAGACTGTATCCTTCAGAAGTTCTTTTCATCAGTTAGAGGGCAGCAGTCCATGGAAAACAAACGCTGTGTTGGTCGTAACTGTGAAGGGGTGAGAGATGGGCCTAAAGGTCCAGGGGAGGTCACTGGGGCTGAACTCTACATGTGCCGAGGGTGCTTTCTCTCCTAAAGAAAGGACTTGATGCACATGGTAGATAAGACATGGCTTCTGCAGAAAGATATTGTTGTTGTTGTTAGGTGCCATCGAGTCCTGTCCGACTCATAGCAACCCTTATAGGGTTTTCAATGGCTGACTGTTTCGGGATTGCCTTGGGAGTGGATTGCCAGGTCCTTCTCCCATTTTTGCAGTGCTGGGAATTGAACTCAGGACCTCAGAGACAGCAGAGCGGCACTCTACCAACTGAGCTAAATCCCCTGCAGAAAGATAGGCATGTAATAAAATTCCCACACGGCAGAGGAAATAAATATTCTTTGTTCTGGGGTGAGATCTTAAAGAGGTTCTAACACAGGAAAATCCCAGGAGACTTTGTGATGTTAGCTCTGCGTTCATCTCTACCTTCACAGATCATGGTACTACAAAGCTTCAGTGTATTGGAAGTTCCATGGCATAATTTGGGTTCCTTTTTGGTTTGATGAACCTTAAGTCTTGGCTTCTTTGAGTTTGGTGCATGAATTGATGAACACTGAGGGAAACGTAGCTAATTCACCTGTTACAAAGGTAGGAAAGGTTTGAAGTCCATTGGTTTAATAGGCTTTCAAAACCCACTAGGGGAGACATGGTCATCATGGGAGATACACAAGCACTGGACCCTGGAGTCATTCAAGCTTCAGGGAACCTCATTAAGAATAAGAATAAAACAACAAAATTCATGTTAGAGACAGAGCACTAGTCCAATGAGCTTCAAGAAATTTTGATTGTCTTAAATCATCATCATTTTCCTGGGATTGATCACCTAAGAAAAGAGTAGCATAATGTGAAGTGGCACAGATCCCAATATTTATGTTTTGGAATAAAAATTTCAAACTAGGTACCTGTGGTACCTATCTGAACACTAAGAATATATTTCTTCTTTCATTTAAATATATAGTATGATATATACATATATGTCTATATATTTATATATACTATATATTTACTGGGCTGGGATTTAGCTCAGTTGGTAGAGCGCTGTACTGCAGTCTCTGAGGTCCTGAGTTTGATTCCCAGCACCGCAAAAATGGGAGAAGGACCTGGCAATCCACTCCCAAGGCAATCCCGAAACAGTCCGCCATTGAAAACCCTAAGAGGGTTGCTATGAGTCGGATACTGACTCGACGGCACACATATATATACTATTTATATATACTATATACTATATATACTATATATATATTATATATTTATATATGTATACATACTATATATTTATATTTATATATGATATATATGTCTCACATTTATTATCCAAATAGTTTTCACAAGTATTTTTTATTGCTTTATGCATCAGTACCCATACTTTAAGCTTAGTTGCTAAAACCTAAAATATATTATGATTATTAAAGTATTATAGAAAGTAACCAACTTACTTTTGGGGTCTTCTGGTTTCAATTGAAAGGCATGGAATGCACAGGAAGCTTAGTCTACGTTTAGCCTCTGCGAAGGTGTGCTGAGTGGAGAGTATGAGGTTTGGAATGTGGAGCTCTTTGGCTCCTCTGGTGGTCATTTCTCACCCTTCACATGATCACCTGAAGCTTTTAAACACAAGAGCTCTCAGTTTTACTTCAACTTGGTATCCTTTTTTCCTTATGGTATAATTCAGGATGAAGTTAGGAATGATTACTTGAAATATCTTATTGGAAAAACAAACAAAATCTTTAGTGGAATTAAAGCATCAGGCACAGAGCTGCTTTTGGTGACATTTCAGCTTTATTAGGGCTTGAGACACCATTTCTGAAAATCTCTCCTTATCCCTCCATATCATTCAATCAAGCAGCTGGAAGATATTACGCATCAAGGAAGGATCAGCCCTTTTATTAAAAATACTCTTTCTCTACCCACACGTGGTCATTCTTTGCTAGGAGGATATGCCATCATAAAAAAGTAACTCAGAGAGCAAACATCTCAATTATAAATCCTTAAAGAAAAACATGTAGATTTTTTTTTTTGAAAATTTCAAGAATATTGATGAGGAGTCACTGACTTTAACCAACAAATGATTACAAAAGGTGTTCAAGAATAATTTTTGGAAAAAGCCTGGGGAAAAAAGTGCAAAACAGGCTCATGGAAAGTGAATCATGGGAAAACCAGTTAAACCCAAACTATAAGTTTGACTTAATGATAAATGTTTTAAACTGAAAAAAAGGTGAGTAATATTAATATGTATGTTTGCAATTAATTGTTTAGCTTGGTTCATTAGCAGTTAGTAGCTAATTTCTGTTACTTAGCTGTTAGTTCCTCCACATGTCTGTCAGCTTGTCCTGCTGTGGGGGTTTGTGTGTTGCTGTGTTGCTGTGATATTGAAAGCTATTCCGTCCGTATTTCAGATACCAACAGGGCCACCCATGGTGGACAGGTTTCAGCTGAACTTCCAGACTAAGACAGACTAGGCAAAAGGTCCTTGCAGCCCACTCCTGAAATAATTAGCCATTGAACACTTTATGAATAACAGAGAAGCATTGTCAGCTATAGTGGGAGAAGCATTCAAGGCTGGAAAGCATTCCAGAAACAACTGGGGAAGAGTTGCCTCCTCAAAGCAGAGTCAACCTTAATACACAAATGGAGTAAAGCCCTAGAGACCTGCACCTGCAGATGTGGCACAATTCAAAATGAGAAGAAACATAGTGGCTCCAACAATGGGCTCAAACAAAAAAGATCATATGCATGTCACAGTGCTGGGGAGTGTTTCATTCTGTTATATATAGGGTTGCTATGAGTTGGATTCGATTTGTCAGCACCTATCAACAACAAGCTGTTAGTTGGTGGGTTAACATGGGGTTTGTATTTACTTAAAATTTAACAAGCATGCGTATTTGCATAATTTATAATTCCATTGCATTATATTGTGATCACTCATTCATTCTCTATGGCAGCCACGTAATAACCTGCTCATAACAAGCCACAAGAAGCACAGCTCCAAAGCTGAGACTCGCTAGTGAGTCCCCACTCAGACATGGCCCTGTGGGGCTCCCGGCATAAGCATGGTGCAGCTACTAGGGAGAGGCTGCCAGTGACTGACGCAAGACTCCTCCTCTGCGTAACCTTTGATTGATGTGGGCTGCCCACGGACAGACCCAGACTTCCTGAGCACTGCCCCACAGTCCAGGTTCCCCCATCCAGTCTTTGTGTCTCCTCTCTTTCTACAGATATCAGACCTTACTACAACTTACTCCTATTCTGTTTCACCATTGAACACCAGCAATAACTCATCATCCACATAAGACAGTCACAATTTTGTTGGTGAAGGGCCCAGGGATTATATATTCCAGGGGGTATAAGACTCCTCCCGAGGGTTGAGGTCTTTAATGTAGGAAGTTACTCCATGTTAACAAACGAAATGTTCTGAATTTTGAAATGGCCCATTATTAATCAACATCATTTCTATATTTAACTCCAGGCAGTTCATAACCAAAGCACTGTGTCAGGCTTTGAGAAATGGATCCTATTCATTTTAGAGCTATCATCGTTTACATTATATAATATATACTAGCAATGCAAAGTAAGGCATAGAGATCCAAGATAATGGGATTGCTAAGCAACATATTCTATGCTACTTTTAAGTTTTTTCCCTCCTTCATTAATCTATTTCACTTCTATATTTGTGAAACAGAAAAAAATAATAACATGGTTTAAAATGCTGTCAAAAGAACATGAGTTATTTTTTCAAAAATTTCAGTATAATAAGTAATATTGTTGTCGCTGTTAGGTGCCATCGAGTCGGTATCCGACTCATAGTGACCCTCATAGGGTTTTCAATGGCAGACTGTTTCAGGATTGCCTTGGGAGTGGATTGCCAGGTCCTTCTCCCATTTTTGCTGTGCTGGGAATTGAACTTGGGACCTCAGAGACTGTAGCGCAGCGCTCTACCAACTGAGCTAAAGTATTCTTACCCAAAATACGTGTGTGAGTTGATTTCATTGCCTTTTTATTCTTGGTACTTTCCAGTTGATAAAATCACTATGGGAAATTTTCCCAGACTTGACATGCCATGAATTTGCTGAATGTGTCTTCTTCTACATGTGGCAGATCTTACAAGCTACACATTATGTAACTCCTCAAAGACCTCAAGGTAAACACTGAGGAAAAATGAAGATATGATTCCCCAAAATTAATATAAGGCATGTGTGATGCATTGGCAATTCTTGGAAAAAATAACATATCAATCCATTCTTGTAACCATATGTGTGTGTATGCTTCAGTCATGGCAACATGTTGTTTCAAATATGTTTTTAAATAAAACAAATAAAAACAAAATCTATATGAAATAAAGGAAGTTATTAATTTTTATTAGTAATTTTTAATGTGCAACTTAATGGGTCTCATTATGACATTTCCATGTATGTATTTCATTGCACCTTTCTCACATAGCTTCCCCTTACCCTCTCATGAACCTACTCCTCTATTCCCCGCCACACCAATGGTCTCCTTTCTACTTGCATGTCTTTTTGGGAGAATATTTATTTATATATGTGCATCCCAATTTTAAGTCCAAACCTTTTTCTATAGTGATCTACCTTTTTACATTCTCAGCGGTATTAGATGAGTGATCTAGTCTGTTTACATTATTGCCAGACTTTGGTATTATTGCTATTTTTTTATTTTGGCTATTCTAGTAGGTTTTATTTTTTTAATAAGGAAGTATATAACTGAAACACTTTTCTAATAAGCTTGAAGATTTTCAAGTACATTATGCACTTAAAACCTGCCTAATCACAGTCCCCTATGAGGGTCGCTATGAGTCGGATACCGACTCGACGGCACCTAACAACAACAACAACAATCACAGTCCATCTAAAAGTATGTTACTTATGACAAACAAGATAAATAAGTCCAAGTTTTACACATAGAAACAAATACGTGTTATAGTATGAGTTGGTGGAGAAAGTTTTTCCAAGGCTCTAGCAGTAGTATGTGTGTACCTTTATCACAATTCACAGCACACACACACTCCATGCATGAAGTCTCTCACTCTTTGGGGGATGTGATTAAATTCTGTCTCCTGAATCATTGGGAAGGTGAAGCATGAATCTTTCAGTAGTGTACAGGAGGATGATCTTTTATTTCCTGAAATTGTATTCCTCTCCCAGTGAAAATGTGGCACCAGAGTCATAGAAGTTGTCTCTCTTTTATATATTGACCTACTTTTAGAACAAATCAAAGGTATGCCCTCAAATTATCATAAAAGTCAGCCGTAGATAAATTAATAAATATGTTTTATGTATAAGTTTATGTGTTGTTAGGTACCATCAAGTTGGGTCTGACTCATAGCAACCGTATATACAATAAAAGCAAACATTCTCTGACACTATGCCATGCCCAGCACTATTGTCAGTTCTTCTCTGCTGTTCACAGGATTTTCAATGGCAGATTGTTTCAGGAGTGGGCTGCCAGGTCCTTCTCCCTAGGCTGAAGCACCTGGTGTTCCAAGGTGGCCTCCCATCCAAGGACTAACTTGGCTGGACTTTGCTTAGCTTCCAAGATCAGGCAGCATTGGATGCGAGGGTGTGATGGCTGCAGCCCCTGTGATCTTAAAGAGTTATTCAACTCCGACATGTTGAAATGATGTTCACCAAATCAGGAATTCTGCAGGGAAATGAGAGAAGCATTATATAAGCTCCAGGGAGGTGATACAGAAGCTTCCTGATGGTGGGAAATCATCTGAGGTCCCGTCCTCAAAGACAGACGCAGCACAGCAAAGAAAAGTAGCACATGGCTGGCAGGGATGTATGTCAGGAGAGGTGAGCTGAGCTTGAAGACGCTTCCAAGAACTTCCCTCCTCTGGAGAATCACTCTCTAAACTTACTTTCACACCAGCATATGTGCCTTGTGTAACACCAATCATAGTTTAGTAAAATATGTTTCTTTCTCTTGGAGACATATAACTTCTTAAAAATTAACCATTGTGCCTGGAAAAACAGTTCTTTAAGTTAGTTTTCCGATGACACTGTTAATCCTGTTTAAAGTGAAACCTGAATGAGAAGCAACGGCAGCTCGCAATAGCTCTTTAGGGAGGAATGATATTGCTCTTCAGCCCTATGAATATGTTTCAGTGACCTTACTTTAGAATATTTATAAATACCTGGGAAAACAAGTTTCAATCATTTTCAGAGAGAATTACTTTTGCTTTCTTCCTGGAAGTGCTTATTCTAAACTTGTACACTTCCTGTACTGTTATATTTGACAAATATACTTTCCTTTGGATTTTTAACTCAGAACTATATTTGCCATAGGCTGCTTTCAGTACTGAGATCTGAGAACTTCACTTTCTAGGTCTGAAGTACATGGAGGTTTGAATTTAATGACAAACCTCTCATCTGTATTGATTCCAACCTGGCAGTTAGTGGGTCACTCACAGAAAAGAAAACACCATATTTTTAAACTCAATATGTCCATTATCATCATTATTTAAAATAAATTATGAATTAATCAAATGCTTTATTTTGGATATTTGCAAGCATAACATCAGAGATGAGATGATCACAGAAGATCTTTTGGATTATAAAATGGTGATATTTATATTTTGAGGCTGAGAAAAGGGAATTCAACTGTCCATGTCAATATGATATTTATTTGTCCTTTTAAAGACTTTAAAATTAAAAGTATACCAATAGAAATCAATGACATATTCCTTTGGGAGATAAGCTACCAGCACCGGTATTTCAGATACCAGCAGGGCCATCCATAGTGGACAGGTTTCAGCTGAGCTTCTAGACTAAGACAGCCTAGGGAGAATGACCCAGCAGCCCACTCCCAAAACAATTGGCCTTTGAAAATCATATGAATAGCAGAGAAGCACTGCCAAATATATTGCCAGAAAATGAACCCCCCCACACATGCTGGAAGGCACTCAAGAAATAACTGGGGAAGAGTTGCCTCCTCAAAGTAGTCAACCTTCATAACAGAAATGGAGTAAAGCCCCTGTGACTTCTTTTGCTGCACTGACATGACTCAAAATGAAAAGAAATAGTGGTTGCAACAGTGGGTTCAAACATAAAAATGTCATGTGCATGACACGGTCTTAGGTAGTGTTTCATTCCAATATATGTAAGGTCACCATGAGTTGGAGTCAACTCTATGGCACCTAACAAGAGCAGCAACAAGTGCTGTGCAGGAGTTTCTTAGGGAGCAAGTTCTCACTTATTCATAAAGTACAGGAAGAGGGTTTCCAGCTTCCCTTTTGTCATTCTTTCCCCAGTCACTGCAAGGTAATGCCAGTATGCTAAGTAAGGAGAGAATTGGTGAGGAGACCAAGGTCATCTTGTCAGATGAAGGTGCTCTGTGTGCCATGTTGTAGCTCTTGTTCCTGAGAAGAGCATGGCCTGTGCCCTGGCGACATTCCATGGCATTCCTTTCCTACTTTTTATGGTTTTGTCCTGGTTTCTGTAAAATAATCAGCAGTGGTGTTTTCAGAGGCAGAGGCAAATTTCAATTTGGAAAGAAATGTGTCAGGATTGGCTTCATTAGACAATTCAAGAGAATAATTTTGCTACAAAATTTTTCCACATTTTTCTGGATCAAGAAGCCAGGCTCTTAAGATCATGCAATAAAATATAGCAGACAAAAATCAGCTTCTCACCAAAATATAAAGCTAAGGAGGATGGAGAAGTTGCTTTCAATCAGCCATATATACTCATACTCAGTTGTCTTAATAAGGCAACTGATTCTGTGGTTTGACATCTGTATTTTCAGTTTTTTGATTCATAACTTTTATATTTCCATTACTACTTGGAACCAATAATGGAATTTCTCATATATCCTAGGAAATTCTGATATCCCAATACACAAGAGACTAGCACATTTACTTGCTTGAAAAGGCTCCCCTTATTAAATGACCTAAGGGCTGGGATTTAGCTCAGTTGGTAGAGTGCTGCGCTGCAGTCTCTGAGGTCCCGAGTTCAATTTCTAGCACCACAAAAATGGGAGAAGGGTCTGGCAATCCACTCCCGAGGCAATCCAGAAACAGTCAGCCATTGAAAACCCTATGAGGGTGGCTATGAATCAGATACCGACTTGAGGGCACCTAACAACAGCAACAACAATTAAATGACCTATTTTTTATGTAAAGCTATTACCAATAATCTATCACGCTGAGGCACATTGTAATGGCTGCAACCTGGTAATAACAGTGTTTACAGAGTTGCTCCCAGGAGCTTCCTATCTCACCATGGGGTCTTGGTTAGCATTGCAGTCTCTTGTTTCTGCACCCACCCACCCAGCTTTGAAATATAAAGAGGGTGCTGAGAAGGTAGCCTGTGACACCATAATGTCACTGTCACTCCCCCTGGCCTGGCCATAGGGTGCACACTGGAGGAATCAAAGCACACACCCCATGGGGTTTGGCTGAATAAGAAAGAAGAATTAAAGTGGGAGTCCAAGCAGACCTATGAAGTCTTTAAGAAATGAGAAAGGAAGAGCTGGGAAAATATAGAAAAAAATGAATGTCTGGCCAGCAGCAGTGGCACACATCTGTCATCTCAGGGACTTGGGAGGCAGAGGCAGGAGGATCAAAAGTTCAAGGCCAGAGGTAGCCTGGGCAACTTAGCGAGACCCTGTCTCAAGATTTAAAAAGTAAATAAAATGAGCTGGAAGTGTAGCTCAGAGGTAGAGCACTTGCAAAGTATGCATGAAGCCTTGGGTTCAACCACCAAGGACTGAGAAAAAAAGAAAAAAAAAGAGAAAAAGAAGGAAGGAAGGAAGGGAGGGAGGGAGGGAGGGAGAAAGGGAAGAAGGAAAGAAAGAAAGAGAAGAGAGAGAGAAGGAAGGAACAAGAAAGAGAGAAGGAAGGAGGAAGAAAGGTAGGAAGGGAGGAAGGAAGGAAAAACGGATTGCTGTAAAAGTTGTTACCCCTCAAATTTTCTCCTCAAGGAATGTGATTTTTATAGTGCAAGACTCCCACATATAGAGTCACCTGTCTGTGCCCTTACCAGCAAGAATAACACCTCCAACAAGGGGAAGTCAGCACACTTAAAGTGCACTTCTGATGTGCCTGGACACTGTGCCCAGGTGAGTCCACCAGAACTGAGGTTGCACATAGACTGATGTACAGGAAGAGAGAACAGCCAGTGTAAGGTGATGAGCGTGTACCCAACTTTTCTTGCCTCAGGGCAGGGTAAGTCTGCCCACATCAGCTTTGTCACTCATACTTGGGTTTCTGATCAGCCATCACCGCAGTCATGCTTCAGTCAGGTGAAAATGAGGAGAAATTAAAGAAATCACGTTGTTGTTAGGTGCCATCCAGTCAGTATCTCACTCATAGTGACTCTGTGTACAACAGGCAAAACACTATTTTATTATCAGTGCTTCTCTGCTGTTCATAGGGTTTTCAATGGCGGATTGATTTTTGGGAGTGGGTTGCCGGGTCCTTCTCCCAAGCCTACAGCACCTGGTGTTCCCAGGCAGTCTTCCATCCAAGTACTAACCAGGCCTGACCCTGCTTAGCTTCCAAGATCTGATGAGATCGGATGCCACAGGGCTATGGCTGCAGGCAAAGAAATCATGAGAAGCCCTTAAAGAAACCTCAGGTTTCCTTGTGGCTCCATGCCCAGCTGACTAACCTCAGACTCTGTGGTCCCCACTTCCACCAGACAGTCTGCATAAGATGACCTTAGCTTCTGAGTTCTGCAATTCTCTTAATTTTCATTACTCAGACCAAAGGGTGGTAGCAGCTTTCCATGTTAATCAACACCCTGGGTTGCCTCTCCCTGGATTGAATTCACCCCGTTTTTAATCTGTGGAGTGGTTCCTGTTGTCTTGTTTAGATAATGATTGATACCGAGCTATTCTATCAAGGCTCACTTACATAAATCAAATGTAGTCAAGATCAATATACTTAACTGAAGAAAATCACTATTAATATGCATTCCTTTATAGTCTGTTGAGGCTAGAGAAATACAAGCTATCTATTGCAAAGTTTGTTGTGGGGGTGGTTGCGTGACACTGAGTTGAGTCCAACTCATAGCAACCCTATGTACAACAGAATGAAACACTCCCCAACACTGTGCCATGCACACAATCTTTTTATGTTTAAGCCATTGATGAATTCAAAATTCAATAATTTGGCTAGGTTTGGTGGGGACACCTGAACTCTGCTCCATATGGCGTCAGCTAGGTCCACCCCAGCAGGGTTAGAAGGTCCATTTTCACTATGGCCTCACTCCTCTGGCTCACT
Source organism: Pedetes capensis (assembly GCA_007922755.1). Lineage (NCBI taxonomy): Eukaryota > Metazoa > Chordata > Mammalia > Rodentia > Pedetidae > Pedetes > Pedetes capensis. The sequence continues at coordinate 20,157 of VMDO01016970.1, read as the reverse complement.
GCCAGCTGCTGGTAGAGTGTCTGCCATGGTTGTAGGTCAGATCCTTAGTTTGGCCCTGCATGACCCCTTCACATGGCTTTGTTGGTCAGCTCATGGTACAGTCACCTCAGGTTAGGTCAATTTCTCACCTAATGACCAGTTCCCCTTAGGGCACAAATCCAGAAACTTCCAGGTCTGTTTAATGCCTGGGCTCAGAAGTCTCAGAACATTTTTGTGCCACTTTCTAGTGTTCAAGTTAAACATGGGGCCAGCCAAGATTTAAGGGGAGAGCTGGCTCCATCTTTACATTGGGTTGTTGTTGTTGTTGTTGTTGTTGTTAGGTGTCATTGAATTGGTATCCGACTCATAGTGACCCTAAATACAACAGGAGAAACACTATTGTCAGTGCTTCTCTGCTGTTCATAGGGTTTTCAATGGCAGATTGATTTTTGGGAGTGGGTTGCCAGATCCGTCTCCAATTACATTGGGTAGAGGGGGCAAAGTCACATTATAAAAGACCATGTTGGGAGATTGGAGAAATGTTTGCTGCCCTCTTTGGAAACATAATCAAATCACAGCTGGCTAGTTGGCTTTGTGCCTTTATTGGTCCTATTCCTTATCAGTACTTTGATCAGTAAGGTAAAATTCCATCAAATTCATCTCATTCAGGATTTGGAAGTTTGTTATCTTAGTGTTTATAGCTTCCTTCTAATTCTGTCTCTTCTAACACATGTGAACATTTGTCTACTATGCTTCTCTTAGATCCTTTTCTCTTCCATCTCACATTTGTTGTGTTTGGTCTCCATTGCCTTTGCTAGCTTGGTATTGAAATGTCTTTTTAACATGTATTTATGATATTACTTTTCCCTTCTCAGTTGTAGGGTTTTCTCTCTTTCCTCTTCCTTCTTCATATCTTCTTTCTCATAACTTTTCCTAAGGTTAACAGTACTCGATCTTTTATGAGCTTCCTTGAACTATTTCCCTTTAGAAGGAAGATTTATTCTTTATACAATGCAAATATCTCACTGAATCTCAAGTCAAATATTAAGGGTGTGATTTGGATGGAAGGGAAGTTCTGGGCCAGGGTCGCTATAATATCATGCACATTATTTAATAAAGCTAAAGTGTCCATCAGTTACAACAGTTTCAAAAACACCTCAAAATGTCCTTGGGCTCAGTCATAATACCAAGATTATAACTAGCTTCATTGATACATTTTCAGATGAATTAACAAGGAAAATTGTTGTATATATTTATATGCCAATTCACTCAAATATTTCCCACAAAAATGTGCATAGTGATTGAATACTATCATCCTAATTTCCAGTACCCTTTGAATTTTGTTGTTGTTGTTGTTGTTGTTGTTGTTGTTGAATGCTCTTGAGTCTGGTCTGACTCATAGTGACCCTATGTACAACAGATGAAACAATACCTGGCACTGTGCCATGTCTAGCAGTATTGTCAGTACTTTTCTGCTATTTATAAGGTTTTCAATGGTTAATTCTTTTGAGAATGGGTTGCTGGTGTCCTTCTTCCAAGTTTACATCACCTGGTATTCCCAGGCAGTCTCCTATCCAAGGACTAAATAGGCCTGACACTGTTTAGCTTCCAAGATCTGAGGGATCAAATGCCAGGTTGGTACTGCTGCTTGCTAAAAGTGAAGAGGATTTGAAACATTTACTGATGAAGATCAAATAACACAACTTTCAGTATGGATTTCGCCTCAACATTAGCACAGCAAGAATTCTTACAACTGGGTCAGTAGGCAGCTTCATGATAAATGGAGATAAGATTGAGGTTTTCAAGATATTGCTTTATTTTTTTCTACAATCAACAACTATGGAAGCAGCTGTCAAGAAGTCAAAAGATATCTTGCATTGGGAAAAGCTACTGCAAAAGACCTCTATACAGTACCGAAAAGTAAAAATGTCACATTGAAGAAGAAGGTGAACCTGACTTATGCCATGGTATTTTCAGTCACATCATATGGTTGTGAAAGCTGGACATACAATAAGGAAGACAGGAGAAGAATTGATGGTTTTGAATTATGGTGCTGGAGGCAAATATTGACTATACCATAGACTGCCAAAAGAAGCCACAGATCTGGTCTAGAAGAAGTGCAACCAGAGTGCTCCTTGGAAGTAAGGACAGCTAGACTATGTCTGACATATTTTGGATAGGTTGTCAGGACAGACCAATCCCTGGAGAAGGACATCATGTTTGGCAGAGTGGCAGGTCAATGAAAAAAATGGAAGACCCTCGACTAGATGGATTGACACAGTGTCTGCAATAATGAGCATAAACATAAAAGAGATCATGTGCCTGAATTAGGGAGTGTTATGTCCTGTTGTACATAGGATCACTATGAGTGAGACCCAACTGGATGGGCAGCACTTAACAACAACAGTTGAATTTCTCTCAGTAATTCCCTTTTGTCATAACCACTCCTTACATCCAGGGTTACAAATAAAGCATGTCATCATAAGCCACATGAAGATTTAATATTAAAACTCTCAACTACTTCAGAATAGCGTTCCCTGAGGTGTCAGACAGATGTCACCTTGTTTCTTAGAGATTTTAAGATAAGCTTTGGAGCCCTAAAGGTTGCTTCAGTGTCCTAGGACACTGTTCTGATCTCTATTTATTTGAGACCAATCAGTAGTATCACAAAACTTGGGGGTCTGTTATCCACTTCATCTTTTGTGAAAGTGAATACAAAGGTGGAGAATTTTAAATATATATCTCAATGGCTCAACAGGATGGTAGTTCATCTGTTTAGCTCTCCTGGAGCTTCAGTCTCAACCAAAATTACTATTGATAAAGAACCAACTTTGTGCCATGACACAAGGAAATATATAAAAACCTCTTTCTCTTTTCAAACCTTAAATACCTTCTCATACTCCAAAGCAGTCTGAGGACTCAGCTTTGGATTTTCAGGTCTATTGTTCGATGATTCTCTTCCCAAACATTTTACCTTACTCAGAGAAAATACATGAAGTCTTCTCTGAAATTGAAAGAAGGAATGCCAGAGCATCACAAGAAGAAGGTGGAAGAAACTACACTAGAGCAGCGACAAAGTTATAGAGCCACAGTTGTGTCAGCTAAGGTAAGATTTTAATATACTATGGCAGGTCAGATAGAGGAAAACAATCCTAGGTTATGGCAGGTTATAGGGCAAATATATTTCAATAAAATATTGACCACTTATGTCTCTTCTACTTAGGGGAATTATTTTAAGTAATAGGTACCTGCACATCATATATAAATTATAACTAATGTTCCCTTTAAGATTAATTACTATGAACGAATTGCATATTTTATAAAGTAAACAAACCTAATGATGTCAAAAAATGTTCCAACCTGCTGTATATTTTCACTGTTTCTCCTTGAAACTGTGACCATTTGATTCTGTTTATTTGTAATAGCAGATACCCCTCTCCCCAAAAATTAACACTATCAACCCTTGAGCCTGGGATGGAGTTTAATTTCTAGTTTAAGTCTGAGACTTGTAGAAAGTTGCTGCTGTTGCTATCGCTAAAGCTGCTTCTTGGACACCTGGAAATGTTCCCTCTTCTGTCTATAGCCTGTAGCCATACCACCCTGGTACCTGATCCCATCAGATCTCAGAAGCTGAGCAGGGTCCAGCCTGGTTAATAACTGGGTAGGAAACCACCAGGGAACACCAGGTGCTGAAGGCTTGGGAGAAATACCTGGCAGCCCACTCCCAAAAAACAATCAGCCATTGAAAACCCTATGAATAGCAGAAAAGCACTGACATAGTGCCAGGCAGGGAACAGGGTCAGGTACTATTTCATCTGTTGTACATAGGGTTGCTACCAATCAGACCCAACTCCATGACACCTAACAACAAACAGCAACCTCCAGCTGTGAGATATGATAGTGAGGACAGACTTCTTAAACACCTAATTCTTCTGCAGCTGCCTGCTAATGCGACTCCCATTGTGGAGCCAGGTACTAATTGCTCTTGGTCTTAAGGGACTTTGGCACAAGATGTTCAGTGAAAGACTATCAAGGAAGTCCTGGAGAGGGTGTGAAGAGGACGACTCTGTCAACACTACCCCAGATGATGATGAGGAGGAGGAGGAGGAGGAGGAGGAGTGATTTTTTTAGATAAGAAGAAGAATGCCATGTCATATGGCATACCAGATTGTTGTAGGGCAAAGAGTAGAATTCCCATGGATAGCCTGAAGAGATTTAGTCTCATCATCACCATAAGTCCTAGCAATCAAGAGGCTTTTTGAGGCTGGTGGGTTTTTTTTATTTGTTTGTTTGTTTTTGCGGTACTGGGGGTTGAACCCAGGGCCTCGCGCCTGCATGCTCTGCAAGTGCTGGACCACTGAGCTGTGCCCCCAACCCATTTTTTTTTACTTTTTGAGACAGGGTCTCACTAAGTTACGCAGACTGCCTCCGGTCTCGAACTTGTGATCCTCCTGCCTCTGCCTCCATGCCCTGCACAAGGCTTGTGTGTTTTTATCAGCTAGCCCAGGAGGATCTCCCATTGAACACAAACAATTTCACAAAACGCATACACCAGAAAACGCCACTCTTTGCCCCTGGTGGAGCAAGAAATACAGAGCCCCATCGACAATTGTGTGTCCGAACATGAACACTGTCAAGAATGCTGGCTTAATCACAAAACAAGGCCCAAATTCACCCTCTCAGCTAATAAGGGCGATTGTTGCTTCCACCCACATGTAGGTAAGATTCCTAGGGAATCCCTGTCACAGAATCCCTTCTACTTGGCGATGGCATCCATGCAGAGCAACACCATGCCTCCTCCACCCATTTCCAATTCACATGTTTAAATCCAAGCCCACTCTCACCCAGACACAATCAGGTTCTCACCATGAGCTGTCTCCCTTGTTTCAATAAGCCAATAACATTCTCTTCGACCAGAACTATATTCCTTGAATTTTCAGCTGGAGGAAATCAAGAAACTTCCTTCCAATGCAAGACATACCAAGCCAAATACAACTGCCATGTAGTGGGATTTGATCAAAAACACCTTGAAGATAAGAGTAAGAATGGGAGACTTTCTCCCCAGTCCAGACAGCTGTCTCTAAGCCCTGCCTTACAGACACTTGACCCTCACCTGAGGACAACAATAGGAAGGCTAGAGAAGGGTGCAGCTATTTTCTAGGGAGATGTAGGTCTCTGGTGTATGGCAGATTGGACAGGAGGTGATCCAGTCACAGAGAAAGCCAGCTGCTCCCTGCAAGGTCAGAGATGCCCACAGGGCCACCGACTTTCCATCTTTGCAGGGGCTGCTCTGCCTACAGGGTCTGCTCTCTTGGAACCCTGGATTTAGTTGTTTGCAGGTAGGTGCCTTTTTGAGGTTGTGTTTGCTCAGCTTCTCCCTTGAGCGAGGTGGGCAGGATACCTTCCCAGATGTGATTTGGCAAATGCCAGGTTTTCTCTTTTTGGCAGGAAGGACCAGCTTCATGGAAGAGGGTGAATAGTTTCCTTGGCTCCAAGACTAAGTGACATCTCTAGTTTACCTGTGTCTTTAATACATGTTATGCAATTTGTTTTCTTTTTCTCTTGTTGATGGGCTACAGAGTGGTATTTATTGAGTGCTCATTGACTATTCCATCTTGGATGGTTTAGTTAACATAATCAATTGAGTTTTTGAACATTCACTACTGAGCACTATTATTGACCTTCAAATGCTTAGTTTTTTTTTTTCAATATCAAGCATAAGGGAAATATATTTCACATAGGCTCCCAACTGCATGGGATGCTAAGTGTAACTCATCTATAGCGTGAAACACAAGATAGCAATCCTTTTTGGAAGAAGCAATTCTGAAATGCACATGCAATTCTGTCATGATGCATCTGGGGCATTGTTGCATTCAGGCATCCTGGCCGACTTTACCCCAGGGGCTTGCTACCTGCATTGATGATCCGGGGCTCCAGGGCATGTGGATCCCAGGTCTTCTCACCAATAAGGGGCTTCCTTCATTCTAAGTGATCATGAACACTACATTCTGTTCATTCTGGCATTTTGAGTAAAACCCTTCTGCATCTAAAATACAAAGCAGAAGGTAGTGATAAAAGTGGGCATAAAGTAAAAAGGACAATTGTGAATGGTCCTCAGGCAAACGGGTCATTGTGTAACCTACCGATGACATGAAGATCAGTGTTGGCCATGATGACCCCTCACATGTGGATGGCCCATTACACTCTTCCAACTCCAAGAATATAGCTTCACTGAGAAATTCACAGACACGCTGCTTTCAAAGTTGCTCCTGGACTTTGATGGCTCTAGGTAAGTTGAGGTCTATCGCATCTAAGGCATGAAAAATAAATGTTTAGAAAATTTGCCAGATTTCTGCAGTCTCCTTCAGGGAAAAGGAACTTATTCCCAAATACTAACACTATGTACATGGGAAGATGACCTACTTTAAAGCTTTACAGATTGACGAAATTTCTCTTATGAAGAATTCAGATTCCTCTATTGTAACCAGTTCTGCCCATGAGCAGCTTTTTCTTTTCCTTCAGCATGGGGGAGTTGAAACTTGAACCCAGAGCTTTGCACATGCTAGGCAAGCACTCTACCACTGAGCTGCACCCCAGCCTCTTTTCTATTTTTTTTGAGACAGAGTCTCTATTTGAGACAGAGTCTCACTACATTGTACAGGCTGCCTCTGGACTTGAACTTGCGATCCTCCCACCACTGCCTTCCAAGTTTCTGGTATTACCGGTGTAATCTACAGCACTTAGCCCACGAGCAACTTTCAAATTGATACGATGATCTCCTGAGGGAACTTAGACAATAGGAGGGAGCATTCTGAGAAAATTCATGGCACTGTGAATACCATCACCTCTACCATCATGAGTCTCTAAATGTCCCTGTGGATCTTGTGAGCTAGGACAGCTGTAGTTTTCCATAGAGAAGCCAGTGCTGTGCACTGAGGTAGCTCTGTCTGATGCAGCTAGTCGACTTCCCTCCTTGGCACCTCTCAACCGCAGGCCCTCCTTTGGGCACTGGCATCATCTTCATGGTTCTTTATTTTTTTTATAAACATAATATGCCTTTGTGATGGTAGTAATTTTTCAACAGGGTTTTGGGAATGGAAACATGTGCCAACAGAGTGATTTTCCTGCAGCTGTGTGAGACGGGAGGCAAGTGAGTCTATCTTTAGAATTAAGAGATCCTACACACACACACACACACACACACACACACACACACACACACACGCACACACCTACCACTGTAACACTGTAACACTAAGCAAGGTCAGGCCTGGTTAGTACTTGGATGGGAGACAGTCTGGGAACAGTAGGTGCTGCAGGCTTGGGAGGAGGACCCAGCAATCCACTCCCCCAAACCAATCCGCCATTGAAAACCTTATGAATAGCAGAGAAGCACTGATAATACAATAGTGTTTTGCTTATTGTAGGTAGGGTCACTATGAGTTGGATACTGACTCAACAGCACCTAACAACACACACACACACACACACACACACACACACACTCATATATACATGTACATACACATACACATGCACATGCACACATACATAAATACATACACATATGCACGCATGCGCACACACACATAAATACATACACATATGCACGCATGCATGCACACACACACACACACACACACACACACACACACACAAGACAGACGGAGTATTTTTCCTGCCCGTAAGGTACAGCTTGTTTATGAATGAGAGCGATCCAGCCCCAGCCACCTCCCTGGAGCCTCCTGACACATCAGTCCTAGTTGACCAGCCTGATTCCAGCCTTTTTAATCAGAAGTTTTGGATTTTGTCCTACCTTCTCCACCTCCAAATTCTTTTCATCCTGGATTTCTTAGTCATGAAGGCAAATCATTTTGATGCAAGTTGATTAATTACATTTTAGCTCTGCCTGCCTTAACACAGCCACTTTACAAGCTGTGAAACTTTGTGCTCTTTCGTCCCCAGTCTGTCCATCTGCCAGGCACATCCTCAGGCAGGGCAAAGTGTTGGCACTAGGCCCAGAGTTCTGTGAGACCAGCCTTCTGCTTCCTACTTCTTCACTCTGCTTATTGAAGCTCCATCACTTCTCTTCATCCCAATTTACTCTTTAATATTTATAACTGAACTCCATACAAAAAGAAACACAACTACCAGTCTCCAGCAATAATGAACAGTCCTGATTTTTCCTGAGGAAATTTTTGTATTTGAGGTGTTTGAAATATCATGAAAGTGTCACTGAGTTTTGGACTTCAGATATATTTCCTAAATATGAATTTAAAAGGTCCTAACTAACATACTTATTACATAACCCCAATTCTAAATAGATGTGGACATTGACATCTTTACCTATTTGTAATAAATTTTAAAAAGATTTATTTCCTAAGGCAAAATATGAAAAAACTATCAAAGATCCAAGCATCAGGAAATAATTTCTATTATATGTGGATTATCTAAGACTTTAGAGGTACAACAAAAATCTTAGTAACACATAATACCTAACTTTAATAGAGCAATATAGTTTTCAAGGGAAAGAATTAGGGTCAAATGAAGAAACTAGGTGGAGAATATTTTAAAGAGTGACATCCAGAAAAGACTATTTTCTTATTTCAGTAAATAACATGGTAAAGCCTGCAGCGGTAGCCCTGTGGCATCCGATGCCGTCAGATCTCGGAAGCTAAGCAGGGTCAGGCCTGGTTAGTACCTGGATGGGAGACCGCCTGGGAACACCAGATACTGTAGGCTTGGGAGAAGGACCTGGCACCCCCCTCCCAAAAATCAATCTGCCATTGAAAACCCTATGAACAGCAGAGAAGCGCTGACAATAGTGTTTCCCCTGTTGTACAGAGGGTCGCTATGAGTCGGATACCGACTCGACGGCACCTAACAACAACAACAACATGGTAAAATACTTTAGATCCTCCATCCTGCAAAAAGTATGAGGAACATTCTCTACTTGCATCCAGTTGCATGTAAGTGGAAATTACTTAAAACAGAAATTGAAGACCCAACTTCAGTGACTGAGTACATTACAGTATTCACCTCTATACCTGCCTCCAAAATAGTTGCACAAGTACAGGAGAATTCCTGAAGAATACCATTGTCTAACCCCTACTACATGTCTTCTCTCCTCCCTGCTCCCTGCATGTCTTCTGGAACACTAATCCTGAGTTAGCAGACTCCGAAACAGGTTGTGCTTTGGGTGTAGGTTTTATGTAGTCTATATGGCTTTGCACCTGCAGCTGTAGCCCTGTGGCATCTGATCCCATCAGATCTCGGAAGCTAAGCAGGGTCGGGCCCGGTTAGTACCTGGATGGGAGACCGCCTGGGAACACCAGAAGCTGTAGGCTTGGGAGAAGGACCAGGCAACCCCCTCCCAAAATCAATCTGCCATTGAAAACCATATGAACAGCAGAGAAGCACTGACAATAGTGTTTCCCCTGTTGTCCAGAGGGTCGCTATGAGTCAGATACTGACTTGACGGCACCTAACAACAACAACAAATATGGCTTTGCATGAGAATCGCAACATTGAGCACCTCTGGCAGGGCCCAAATTCCAGTTTTCTTTTTCTTGTCTTTGTAGTTGAAGCAGTCCCCAGAGTGGAAGGTTCTGTGACTGCCTTCAGACAGGGAGTCAATCAGTACTCTGCCCAGGGGTAGGAATGCCAGCCTGGAGCAGACAGAGAGTTAATTAATGATGTAGAGAGTGCAGCCTCTGCCCGAAGCTCCTCTGCCGATCTTAGTCTTCAGCCTCTATTCCTTGACAATTAATTAATCCACCATCATGTATTTATATAGCTTGAGTTATCAAAAATCTATTGTACCTCTACCTGTGTGTGAAGCTCCATTGTTGTTGTTGTCAGGTGCTGTTTTGTTGTGTCTGGCTCACGGTGACTCTCATGGGGTTTTCAATGGCTGTTTTGGGATGCCTTGGGAGTGGATCACCAAGTCCTTCTCCCATTTTTGCGGTACTGGGAATCAAACCTGGGACCTCACAGACTGCAGAGTTGCACTCTACGTACTGAGCTAAATCCAAGCAGGTCAAGACCCATAGGGATCAGAAAAAATATTGATGAGATATAATGATGATTACAAAATGATCACAGGGGCCTGTGATAATGGTCATTTCTGTTTATTAATCAACTCGCATGAGCTATGAATGAAGATCAAGGAACAGAGCCTTCAGTATGGATTGTGTCTCAGCATCAAGAAGACAAAAGTCCTTGTAACCAAGTCAGTAAGGAACTTCATGATAAATGGAGAAAATATTGAGGTTGTCTAAAATTTTACTTTACTTGGTGCCACAATCTTGACTGAAGCAACAGTCAGGAAATCAAAAAACACATTGCACTGGGAAAATCTGTTCCAAAAGATCACTTTAAAGTGTTGAAAAGTAAAGCTGTCACATAGAAGATGAAGGTGTGTCTGAATCATACCATGGTATTTTCAGTTGTATCACATTTTTGTAAGAGCTAGATGGTAACTAAAGGAGACAGGAGAAGAATTGATGGTTTTGAATTATGGTGTTATAGATGAATATTGACTATAACATGGACTGCCAAAAGAATTAACATATCTATCCCACAAGAAGTGCAAACAGGGTGCTCATTGGAAGTAAGGATGGCTAGATTGCTTCCTACAGATTTTGGACATGTTGTAGGGAGGGAACCCATGCCTGGAGAAGGACATGATGTTTGGGAGAGTAGCAGGTCAATGAAAAAAAGGAAGACCCTCAAATAGACAGATTGACACAGTGTCTGCAACAATGAGCTTAAACACAGAAATGATCATGTGCTTGGCACAGTATTGGGTAGTGTTTTGTTTGCTGTACATAGATTCACTATGAGTTGGACCTGATTTGATGGCACTGGACAACAATAGGGGCTATTAAGTGTCCTAGATGCTTCATAAAAAGGACTTGTTTTCAAAGAAACCCTGCAAAGAGTGTGATACTTTCCTATTTTATTTCTTTACTTAATTTAAAAGATTATTATTATTTATTTATTTACTTAGTTAGTTAGTTAGTTATTGCTGTGCTGGTGATCAAAACCCCAAGGCCTTGTGCACGCCAGGCAAGCCATCTGTCACTGAACCACATTTCCTCAACCTCTGCCCCATTTTAAATATTAGGAAGCCAAGACATAAATATTCAAACCTACATAATGCCTTTAAATTAATAGGGACTAGATATGACAATACTCTATAATATTTATGGTATCAATCATGATGGTATTAATTATTTTCCAGTAAGTATTAAGGGCCTATTAGGTACAAGGCAGACCTTATGCCCATAAAGAGACTAAAGATTCAGTATCTCTCCTCCAGGAAACCAAACCCATCACCAGTTGAGAATATAAAAACATGCATTCTCATGCCCCATCTCGGTTTAATAATGCTACCAACAGTCCTCACCAAGGCAGCTTTTCAAATGACAGCACATGAGAATACAGAAACAAGGACAATCCTGAAAGGATAACAGGGTTAGGGTTTCGCTCAGTGGGTAGGGCTCCACTCTGTGGTCTTTGAGGACCAGTGTTCAATCCCCAGCACCACAAAAACAGAAGGATGTGACAGCCCAGTCTGGAACAATCCTGAAACAGTCAGCCATTTTAAACCCTGTGAAGGTTGCTATGAGTCAAATTTGACTCAATGGCACCTAACAACAACAAAAGGATAACCAGGTAAAGAGTTGCAAAGAATTGGTAAATGAGCTCTTCCTCAACACACAAGTCTCACTTCCAGGTGATGTCCTAGATGGGTCTTAGTGGACATCAACCTCAACTTCCTTGTCTTTAAACTGGGGTAGAGTATGCTCTACCTGCCCGCCAAATGTGAAAGACTCTACAACACAGGAGGTGTTAGTCCTGCTGCATATACTAGTGGCACATAGTGTAGAGTCCTAGGACCTCTGGGAGTTCAAATGTGTCATTCAGCAGAAAGTCAACTGAGTTGGCCCTGTGCTTTGTGATCACTCTCTTGCTGGTACCTGAGGACATCAGACTGTGAGGGACTGACTTGTGGATCCTAAAGACACCTCTCATGGACAATGACTGTCTACTCATGATTTTACAAAACCATGCAGAAAATAAAATTGTGTTTGCATGGTGCATCAGAATGTTTTCTGTCTTGTTTGGCTTCATTAAAAAAATCATAATCAAATATTATTCCTGGACAACAGAGAGCTATTCAGCTGAAAATGTGTGGCCAAAATACTCAACTTTTAATAGACTGAAAAACTCTTTTATGAAGATAGGCTAATTTGAGAATGAGAAGGTGCTTGTGGTGGTAGAATTAGAATAAGAAGACTGAATTGTTTTGAATTAATCAATTTGTCAGACTAGATGGAATGTTTTTATCAAATAGACCTGAAAATACACACAATAAACAAACAAACGACAACCAAAATAACATTCTATCTAGCTTCATGAGGACTGACTCAAAAAGTGACTTAGAATTCCTGAAAACTAATAGCTGTTTTCCCCTAAGCTGGATGAACATTTTTAACTCTAAATTCTGCCTTTTATCATTTGTTATTATGATGCCTTCCCTTTTTGAGTTGTTGATTTAAAAAACAGAAAACAGAAAACCCTAAGATAGCAAAGACAGCATTCTGCGGTAGGTCACTCTATCAGCAGTATAAACTTAGTCACCACCTTTCTCTCTTAAAGTTTAATCTCCTTACCAGTAAATAAAAATATGGAATAACATTACAGTATTATTTTGGAAATCAATGAAATAATAAAGTCATGCCAAAAATGTATGCATATTTTAAGAGATGTCACGTACGTATTACTTTCCAAAATTGATTTGAATTATGGTAGCAATGTGCAGCACAACATTTACTCAAAACATGGTATTAGTCAAATGAATGCTAATGCTACCAGGTAACAGGTGGGACAGTCAAAGAAATTTTCATCTGAAGATGTATATACCTTTTTTGGCACCATCTGTACATGTAATGTATTCAGTACCATTTTGATGCATAGAAAAATTAAATAATTAACAAATATTTTCTTTGAATGAGAAAATTTGGTTTTGGCTAATTCCATCAATCATAGATATGGAAAATTTTATGAATTTGTTCTTTTGTAGAAAACTGTATCTTATTTCCCCTAACTTTACCCAGGCAGGAATATCATACAGCCATTTTTTTTTTAAATCCTGATCAACTTTCATGGCATACAAACTATTTAGAAAGTGAATGAGTCACAAACTATTGCTGATTTTGAAGATTTTAAAAAATTTACCAAGGAAGTGTTCACCCTTAGGGGTTCTTGGGAAATAAGTATGCCACACACAGGATACTAAAACATGAAAAAGATCATGGGACTTTTTAAATAAGGTTTAAGTCTCCAAAGAAAACGTAAGCTATGCTCTATACTTGACCTCATGCAGGGTTCTTTTTAGATTGGAAACACTTACCAACCCCTTAGGGAACAAATTCAATGAAGTCTTTGAATCCTAGCATCTCTTTCTACATCTTCCTTGAGAATGAAAGTGACAAAGACCTTAATCAAAGCTTTGGATCTTGGTTAGAGCTTGGGGATAGAAAAATGTCAGTCCTGATACTGGGACAGTTTTCAATCAAAGCTCTTTCTCTACTTCATTTAGTCAGGCACAAAGTCCCACTTGAATAGAGTTAGATCCAGAGACGAACTAGACTTTCAGTGCTGTTTGGAAATAAAATCCAGCCTGATGGCAGAACGATACAAATTCACACTATTACACCATTGCAAAACCTTTTACAAATGACTTTTCAATGACAGCTTTTTTGTCTGCAATTTCTATGTACTCCAGAGCAATTTCCTTGAACTCTGTGACTATGTTGTGTTGTTGAAAGTTATCTTAAGGTCACTGGAATGCCTGTGCTTATTCCAGTGAAGGAAGAAAGTTCTTTCCTCTCAGTCACAGTTCCTGTCCCACCAGAAGTGGAAGAAGCCTCCTCCTGCAATTCTATTCTGAATGGGGAACACTTGGAGGGAGTCCTTCTTGTCATTACTATCTATCGTTTCCAATACAGAATACTAACCAGACAAAGCATCAGCTAGGGTGTGAGCATTATCTAGGGTCACTATAAAATATTTCTAATCTCTGGGTTTATCCTGGTTCTGATGACAAGAAAATGCACATGATGGTTTAGATTGATTAATTAGAGGAAAACCACTTGCCTCATCCTCTTTTGTGCTCCATCTTCCCTATTCCCAAGGAGATCAGACTCAGAGAAACTGATTTTACATCATAAAGCATACTCAATAACAAGTGAACCATCACCCACATACTCCTCATTCAATTGATTTAGTATTCGTTTATTGTCATTGTTAATACTTTTATCTACACTAAAAGCCTACAGCCATACCTCTGTGGCATCCGATCCTGTCAGATCTTGGAAGCTGAGCAGGGTCGGGCCTGGTTAGTCCATGGATGGGAGACTGCCTGGGAACACCAGGTGCTGTAGGCTGGGGAGAAGGACCTGGCAACTGACTCTCAAAAAAAAATCAGCCATTAAAACCCCTATGAATAGCAGAGGAGCACTGACAATAATGTTTCATCTGTTGTACCTAAGGATCATTATGAGTCGGACAAAGACTTGACAGCAACTAACAACAACAACAAAAGCTTTTATTATGATTGAGCTTAAAAGTTAAAAGAGTATGCTCGGTATTTCAAGAAAACCCACTATTGTTAGGTGCTGTTGAGTCGTGTCTGACTGATCATGACCTTCATAGGGTTTTCAATGGCTGATTGTTTCGGGATTGCCTCAGGAGTGGATTGCCAAGTCCTTCTCCCATTTTTGTGGTGCTGGGAATCGAACCTGAGGCCTCAGAGACTGCAGAATGGTGCTCTACTAACTGAACTAAATCCTAGCTCATGAAAACCCATGTTGTTGTTGTTAGGTGCTGTCGAGTCGATATCCGACTCATAGCGACCTTCTGTACAACAGGGGAAACACTATTGTCAGGGCTTCTCTGCTGTTCATAGGGTTTTCAATGGCAGATTGATTTTTGGGAGGGGCTTGCCGGTCCTTCTCCCAAGCCTACGGCTTCTGGTGTTCCCCGCGGTCTCCCATCCAGGTACTAACCAGGCCCGACCCTACTTAGCTTCCAAGATCTGACGGGATCAGATGCCACAGGGCTACAGCTGCAGGCCATGAAAACCCATAGTGAATACATAACCTGCACAAAATATTTTCCTGCCCATCATTGTGGCTGGAGATGCTATTTCTAAACACTTGATTCCCAGAAGACAAAAACATGCTGAAGATGCTGTGGCATCTACCTCAGTATCTGTAGATGCTTAAAGAAGATTGTGTCCAAAAAAAAAAAACCCTAATGGGTCGTATGCAGCCATTACATTACACTACATTAATCTTAGGGGCTGGGATTTAGTTCCATTGGTAGAGTGCCACTCTGCAGTCTCTGAGGTCCCGAGTTTGATTCCCAGCACCACAAAATGGGAGACAGACTTGGCAATCCACTCCTGAGGCAATCCCGAAATAATCAGCCATTGAAAACCCTATGAGGGTCGCTATGAGTCAGACATGACCTGACAGCACTTAACAACAACTTAACATTAATCTTAGGAAATGACTTCTTATTTAGTTTATATGATTGAATTTCTTTGCTCAATTTTTATTGCCGATTGTCTTTTAAATGAACAAAAAGTGAAACTATTATTTATATATTGCATCTACAAGGATAAAAATGTCCCAAAGAATTAATGCTGCCAGTTTAACACCAGCATCATCAGGGGCTTTGAAAAGAACAATGATTCTGAGTAATACTTTAATAGAAGGATTCAAAGTAAAGTTCACTGCACCGCCTAGTTGAATGCAAAGTACTTCTTGATTTTCTGAATGAGCCCTCCTTTCTTAGTCTATTTGATCTGCGATAACAAATGTTCATAGGCTAGGTGATTTATTAACAAAGGGAATTTGTTTCTAATAATTCTAGAGGCTGGATATTCAAGATTAAAGCACTAGTAGATTCAGTGTTTCTGAAAAAGGTCTTCTCCTGGTGCATAGATGATACTTTTTTATTGCTGTGTCTTCACAGCAGTGGGGGAAGAGACAAGACTGCTCTCTGAGACCTCTTTTATTAGGGCACTAATCCCATGCATATGGGGTTGGGGTTTAGCTCAATTGGTAGAGTGCTGCTCTGAGCTCTCTGAAGCCCTGGGTTCCACCCTAGCACTGCAAAATAAGGGGGGGGGAGAAGGACATGGCAGCCTACACCCCAAACAATCCTGAAACAATCAGCCATTGAAAACCCCATGAACAGCAGAGAAGCACTGCCATAGTGCAGGGCATGGCACAGCATCATGGGGTGTTTCATTCACACTCATTGTACATAGGGTCACTGTGAGTTAGACTCAACTTGATGGCACCTAACAACAATCACACATTTCTGCCACATAAGGGCAGAAACCCACAAGGGCCCCACCTCCTAGTGCCATCTCATTGTGATTAGGTTTCAACACATGCATTTCAGATCAGAAAGACAAGAAAAGAGCTGGAAAAAGGACTGCTCAAGCCCAGGGTGGGTCATGACCAGACATCTGTATTTTGCAACCTCATGTGAAACAGGATGATCTTTATTCACTTCGCCAGCTCCAAAATCAGGAGCGATCGTCAATACAGAGAGGATCCTTGTTCACCTCCTCTTGCTAACTGAATACAAGTAGCCACCTGAGCTGATCGCATACCAGTGTCACTGAAAAGCCAGTAAGAGAGGATGATTGTTACAAAATAAAATGAAAAATCTAAGCAAAGTAAAGATAAGATTCACTAACTGGACTCGATATCAGACAACACCAACATGTAGGCAGTGATTCTGAGTCACTGTATATCAGTAACTTCTGTCCTTTATCTGACAGTGCTCAGCAGGGCTGGAGATAAGCTTCTGGTTCCAAAATGGAAAAGTTGACAGTGATATTTGAATGCAATCTGTTATATGTTTCTGCTTCACTGAAAAAAGCCTCCAAAATCATATTTTGACACAGATAAATGGTGTTATTACCTACTTGCTTTCTAAAGACAGAAAATTCAGAATCGTGATTTCTTCTTCATCTCACAAATCTAACAAATCATCAAATCATGTTTGCCGATTCCTGGATATTTTTTGGATGTGTTAACTCCCTTTAAGCCACCATCATCCAGTTCATACCACTGTCAGCTCTCACCTGAACTGGTGTGAATTGTTTCCTGCGTATTCTTCCTGCCTGTATCCTCATTCCTCTGCATATATGCTATGCAGCAAAATAACATCAAAAATCAAAAATAAAAGGAAAGTCCCTCACTCCAAAAAAAGCTCTCTACCTCTCTGTTTTAGCTCTCAAATTTTCAGTGGCAGAAAAGTTAACGCCCATGCTACCTGGCTTCTATTCACTTCTGCAAGGTCAGCCTTCACTGCTCATGCCTTTGCTCTTGAAGTTCCACTTGCCTTTCTTGTTCTAAAAAAACTCCCAGCATCTCCTGCCACCATCTAACTCCCTCACAACTGTCTTCTCCCTGGGTGGTAACTCCTTCAAATCCCTCAGGTCTCAACTACATATCATGTCCTTGACTCACCCACAATTGAACTCTCCCATGATCTGGTGGAATCTCACACCCTGCTATTTTTCCCGTGTAGGATCTGTGTAATGATACACTGTTGATATTTGCCACTGGACTATAAGCACTCATCTGGGTTCTTTTGATGTTTACTTATAAATTTCAGTCTTTTCTGGAGATAGCAGGAGAATCAGCCAGCCATGATCTTGTGCAATCTGTCTGTTCTCTGTTATGTGTTCCCAAATGTTAGCAGGTGTCACAAGCACAAAGGAGTCTCATTAAGACACAAATCAGGGGGCTCACTAGCACAATTTCCTGTTCAGTAGGTCCTGGGTTTGCATATCTGACCAGTTCACAGGTGATGATGATGGTATTTGAGGAGCTCCATGTTAGGAATCATTGCTACAAGATCATTTTGTCTTCTTCTGCATAGCCAGACATAAGTTGATAGGGTGGGTAGTAATGAGTGCTCTGGGGAGCATGCACAGCATCATCTTCTAAAATATGTTGTTGTTCTTAGGTGCGGTCTAGTCAGTATCTGACTCAAAGCGACCTTACATATAATAGGCAAAACACTATTGTCAGTGCCTCTCTGCTACTCATAAGGTTTTTTTTTTTTTTTGGTTGGGCGGGGACTGGGTTGCCAGGTCCTTCTCCCAAGCCTACAGCACCTTGTGTTCCCAGGTGGTCTCCCATCCAAGTACTAACCAGACCTGACCCTGCTTAGCTTCCGAGATGTGACGGGATTGAATGCCACAATGCTACGGCTGCAGGTTATTCTAAAATATAGGAAGTGAATTCCCAGTTGTCACTCATTTTTCTCAGTGTTCTGTGCAAATAACCAAGCATTTGTTTATACAATTTCATCTTTCAGCAAAACACTGACCCAACTATTTTGGGAAATAAATTACTACAATCCATTTTAGATCTTCAAATTTATATTGAAGTGCTCAGCAATTACTGCCTTATGATGTAATATTGATCATAATCCAGCCATCTTATTGACCCAACAACATATTAATTATTGATGGAAATTGCCTGAGATTTTAATTCAATTAAACATTTTTGTCATTATATTCTCTGTAAAGTTGCCTCGTTGTCAATATTGTTCATAATTGGACAGTTTGAATGTCCTTCCAAGAGTTTCTTGTGAGAGGTTTTCTTATAGGTAAAATCAAGGAGGAAATGATTTTTTCAAAAAGCATCTTAATTAGGTAGTCAAGTTCTGTTTTCTACATTTCTCTTATTGATACTAAGTTAGAGCTATCATAAGGTACATAGAGAGATAAATGTTTTATCTATTAGCATGAGTTATCCACATTATAGCAAGAAAAGTCCTTATGTGAGCACGAATCTATTTTATCAGGCTTTACAGGCACATACCTCTTCTGTCTAAAAGGGAATAATATCTTTCAAAAAAATGAATTATAGCTGCAGAATAAATTGAACCATTTGATGCCATTTGTATCTTTGTTAACACAAAAAATTGTCAGAAAGCCCTTGCTATGATATAACAAACCAAGAAATACCAGTGATTTTTGAAGACACAAATACATTTATACGTAATGAAATATACCATGTTGATAAACTCTTCTACACTCCGTCACACACAGAATAAAACTCTGTAACTGGGATACCAACCGCATCCATCCAGTGTGCATTAAACTCTCTTCTTGGAAATTTTTGAGATGGATGGGCAGTGAGAGAAGATGTACCATTGGAGGAAGTGATCACTATGAATAATTCTCATCAACTGTCCTTGGGCTGGCTCCTCTTGATGGATTCCTGATTTGGGGTGATGAATCCGGATTCCTTATGGACCGTTAACAGTGGAAGTGATAGCGTACAATGAGCTGTGCCTTCTTACAGATTTTAAACCAGATCCTTATGGAAAGGCCTGCTTTTCCTCTGTCTGCTCTTAGGCTACCTTGGCCTGCCACTCTCATCTCTAAGCCCTCACCCTGGACCACAGTACTACCCAGAATCCTTCCTTGGAGAGTCTGCTTTTCATCAGAACTACTCCAGGTTAGCTGGGGCAGCGTCATTGGCAGGAACAGTCAGGAACAGGCACAGGTCCAGGTGTGCAGGACCTGTTGTTGTTAGGTGCCATTGAGTCTGTATCTGACTCATAGTGATCCTACGTACAACAGAGGAAACACAATTATCAGTGCTTCTTTGATATCCACAGGGTTTTCAATGGTTGTTTTTTTTTGTCGTTGTTGTTGTTGTTGTTGTTGTTGTTGTGTTTTTTGGTGCGGGGGAGTGGGTTGCCAGGTCTGTCTCCCAAGCCTACAGCACCTGGTATTCCCAGGCAGTCTCCCACCCAAATACCAACCAGGTCCAATCTGGCTTAGCTTCCAAGATCTGACCGGGTAGGACACCAGAGTGAATCAGCTGCCCACATGTAGGACCTAGTGATTAGTAATTTGTTGATCTTCTTTGTAAAAATCATGCACAATGAAGAATTCAAAAATAGAAACAGAATCTGGGCGTGGTGGCTGATGCATGTAATTCCAGGACTCAGGAGGCTGAGGAAGGAATATCAATGTGAGTTTAAGGCCAGCCTGGTCTAGGTAAGGAGTTCCAGGAGAGCATTGGCTACACAGAGAGACATTGTTTCAAAAGAGAGAGA
>VMDO01016969.1:15000-46221 GCA_007922755.1 Pedetes capensis | reverse complement strand
GAACAAACAAAATGAGTTAGAACGGCAATTATCCAGAGAATACTTGATGGATTAATTTCTGAACTTTAATGGTATATTTGTTCATATTTCCATCACTCAAACATATAATGTTAGCATAAATTGTCTTCTTTACTCATAGAACACAGGTACTCTGGTTGTTAATTTTTATTTCAAAAGACTTTTTATAATTTAATGTGGGAATGAGAATTTCTAATTTAGTTTGAGAAGTCACATATCAGATGAAAAATACTTTATGAAAAATTCAGTTAACTTCTACATTTTCAACATGTAAGCAGATAATCATTGTCCTTTACAAGTAAAATTCATTGACATCACCTGATACTGAAACAAAGCAAAAAAATAATTCTAGTGAAATTGCATATGTATTCATATAGAAATATAAAATACAGATTACATTTGATGGATTTATTCACATATGATTTCACTTATGAAGCTAATTTCTCTCTGTTCAATTGGCTTGAAACTTTAGTTCTAATTTCTGGAAAGAATTATGGAGACTATTGCAACTTAGTTAGTACAAAGTGTTTACTTTCCAAAAATTAGATCCACGAAATAGAATTTTCTTAGCAGAGTCACAATCTAAGATCAAGAAAATAAAAACTATAATTTTCTCACTGGCAGAGGCAATGACTTTTGCAAAAACTGAGGTTGTAATAGTAATTCTAAATAAGTGCAAATTCTCTTATTTGTTCCTGCCTTCCAGACATATATTTTTACTGGCTGAGTATACCAAATTATAATTGCACCAATTACTTATCTGCCTACTTCAATATGAATTAAACAAAGTAAGTTACATTTTTGAACTCTGGACTCAAATACCATCATTGTCAATATGCGTAGCTAGCTATCCCTTTTTTTTTTTTTCCTTTTTTTTTTTATGGTACTGGAGGTTGAACCCAGGGCCTCACGCTTGCATGCTCTACAAGTGCTGGACCACTGAGCTGCACCCTCAGCCCATTTTTTTACTTTTTGAGACAGTCTCACTAAGTTACACAGACTGCCTCTGGTCTGGAACTTGCAATCCTCCTGCCTCTGCCTCCTGAGCCGCTGGGATTATAGGCATGCACCACTACCCCTGGCCATTATCCTTTTTGTAATTGTAACAATAACTACACACTTCTGTACCCATTACCCTTCAGATGGGAGTTTTGTTAATTTTTCTTTTTTCATAGTACTTATTATAAGATAATTTAGCTATTTATGATTTTTACAGTTGGTAATCTATCTCATTTCTTAAGCATATAACTACCATTTGGGCAGGTTACTTTTTCTGTTTCATTCACAGTTGTATTCTGCAAACACAACCATCTTGGGCATGAATACATATTAGTATATGAACGAATTAATTTCATTGTACTAAATCAACAATTGTCAGAAAGCCAATAACAAAATACAACTTATATTGTATTTTATAATGGATCCTAAAGGGATGAGGGGATCTGAATATTGTATACACAGACTTAAACAACTTTCCCCAACTTAAGGATCCTAGATTTCTTTCCTTAGCTATAAATGGTGGGAAGTAAAACAGCTTAATATATTACATGAACTTTAGACATAAGAGGTTGAGTAGGGTAATAAAATGATATTTTCCTTATGGATTACTACTTATTGGTATATCAAGCAGGTCAGAACTGTCATTAACATTTAAAGTGACAGTAACCACAAAGGTGTAGGGAATCGATTTTATGAGAGGACTGTAAAAGAGGGAGATGACATAAGAGCAGGAGATAAATATATGAATGGTGGAACCGCAAGCCAATAGTCTAGAAAGGGAGAACTTCATTCATGTTTAACCACGGCTCAAACTTTGAGAAAATGGGTTTGAAAATATGTGGTATGGATTAATCTATCTTTGAGATTCAAAATGTAGATTTGAACACATTTCTGTGTTACCTGAAATGAAATGCCAATAAATTAGAAGCATGACATCATTTTAAATGTGACACATAAGCTATTGAGGGTAAAAGTTGTTTGAAAGAAAACCTGTCTCCTTCCTTTTCTCTTTCAAGCTATAGCTATACAAGTAGACTCTCTATTACGCCACATTTTCTGAATCGCCAGGATTTTGCTATTACTACTCTTCAGACTGAAACATTTTTCTTTCTGAGTGCTTTCCATCGTTTACCTCTCAGTTTTAATGTCACCTCCACTGAAAGGCCTCCACTGCAGGCATGTGCTGGGTGCCAGGGCAGACACCTGCAATGCCAGCAACCTGGGAGTCTGAGGCGGGAGGCTTGTAGGGTTTGAAGACAGAGTCAGCCTGCGAAGCTTGTTGACACTCTCTCTCAGAAAAAAAAAAATAAAAAAGTGGCTCGTGGTAGAGCACTTGCCTAACATGTTTGAGGGGATGTGTTCAACCACAAGGCCTGCTAAAAGAACAAGAAAAAAGTAAGGCTTTTGTGGGTACTTGAATGTAGTACCATTCACACCCTACACGCCACTCTCTGTGTCTGTTAATATTTTGTTTCTTTCATAAATTATGAAAGTATATAGATAGGTAGACAAACATAAATATTTGTATTTATTTATGTCATTTATTTTTTGTGTCCCCGATCTTTCTTCCATAAAAGTGTAAGTTCAACTATAGTAAAAAGATTATTTTCTCCCTAGTACCATAACAATATCTGAGACATAGTTGGCATTCAGCACATTATTCATGAATCAATAGATTATTCCAAGCAGTCCATTAATTTTAAGCTCAGGAAGAGCAACTTGATAAAATACCCTAGGCATATTTCATTGCTATGGTCCATGCTAATATCTTCTCAACAGAATAACAATTTTTATTTTGCTTTTCTAAAATGTTACATTCAAAGACTTAAATAATACAGAAGCCTTCCCACTTCCTTATATATGTTGACATTTTAGCTTATTATTTGTGAAGACAAGAATATTCAACAAATTAATGTCATTAATATTTACTTAATAATGTACAAAATAAATTGAGTTTATACTTTCTAAAATGTGTTATAGTGAGAATTTGGGTATAGTTCTTTGTTAGACAATAAGTAAAGTAAAATCATCAAGACCAATTTATGAATTATCAACAAAGATTGTAATATTGTTAATCTGGAAATCAAAAATTGTTTCCTACCCGTAATATATGAAATGCTGGGGTTTAACTCTTGTTGGTAGAATGCTGCTCTGCACTCTCTGGGGACCTGGTTTTCAATCCCCATCTCCACAAAAAGAGGAGAAGGATATGGCTATCCACTCCTGAGGCAAACCCGAAACAATTAGTCATTGAAAACTCTATCAGAGTTGTTATGAGTTGGACCTGACTTGATGGCACCTAAGAACAACACACATCACACACACACACACACACACACACACACACACACACACACACACACGGCATTTTCCTGTTAAATATTTTGTTAAACTATTCACCTAGAACAGAGGTTTTCAACAAAGGTGATTTTTGATCCCTGAGAGATATTCAGCAATATCTGGAGACATTTTCATTGTCACAACTGAAGTTCCTTTCTGACACTTAATTAGTAGAGGCTAAGGATACTGCTAAACATGTTCAAATGCACACATAACCCTCAATAACAGAATTGTCTGACACAAATAGTCAAATATATGTAAGATTGAGGAATTATTCCCCAGAGTTTGACCTTCAAGTATTTTGATATTTTGTTTCCTGTGTAACATATAGCTCTAAGAATAAAATTACATTGTCTGAAAGAAGGAAAATAATTTGATTTTAGTCACTTAATTTCCTTTAGCTTTATTATTTTTGTTGTTGTTATTAGGTGCTGTCCAGTTGGATCTGACTCATAGCTACGCTCTTAGGGTTTTCAATGGCTGTTTTGGGATTGCTTCTGGAGTGGATTGCCATTTCCTGTGTTATTTATTTAGACTATGTTGTTGTTGTACAGTGTCATTGAGTTTGACTCATATTGACCCTACGTGCAACGGAACAGATCACTCCAGGTCACTGCCATCCTTGACAGTAAGTCAGAGCTTCTCTGCTTTTCATAGGATTTTCATTTGCTGATTGACTTGGGATTGTTTAGGGAGCTGGCTTCTAGGATCTTCTCCCATTTAGTTAGACCATGTTGTTGTTGTTTGATTCCGTAGAGTCAGTACCCAACTCATAGTGACACTATGTACAACAGACGAAACATTATTGTACTGCTTCTCTGCTATTCATAGGGTTTTCAACGGTTGACTAGTTTTTGGGAGTATGTTCCTGGGTCCTTCCCCCAAGCTTATGGTACCTGGTGTTCCTAGGCGATCTCCCACCCAAGTACTAACCAGGCTCCACGCTACTTAGCTTCTGAGATCGGATGGGATCAGACACCACAGTGGTACAACTGTAGGCCAGTTAGATTATAGTACTCTTATACTCATGGCATTTTTTACTGACATTCAAGTAATTTCCTTGACTTCAGTTTGATACAGCTGTTAATTCTATATCCTTCCTTTAGACTACTTTACAATACTCTATTTGAGCCAACTTTTCACTTATTTTATTTGGAGGTTTCAAATGGGTGGTACTTAGAAATAGATTTCAGAATTTGCAGCCTGAGCTCATTCATCTAGTATGAATAGTAACTATATTTTTAAAGCAAATACTTAGTACCATATTAAGTATCAAATGTTTATTTCTTAATCAAAGACAGGTGTTTGGATTCTTTGAGGTATACTCTTATTGATTTGTTGTTCATGAAAGTGATGAACAATGGGTCTTGACGTGATAGTAGTGAATAAAAATGAACAAACATTTCAGTTCCTTGTTCTGCCCACTATGACCCTAAGATTTATTCTATGTAATGGAAAGGAATATAACATCATTTGCACTAGCAGTCAAATCCAGAGTGGATCAAACACAATCCCCCCAAACCTAGAGGATTCATTACTTGCTGCCTGCTCAGTGCAATAAACGGTTGTAGAACACAAAATGTTGAAAGGAAGAGAAATTTTTAAAAATGTATAACTGCAAACCTCCTTGACGAAATGTGTCTAAAGCAGGAGAGGAAGACACATGGAAAAGGATAAAACATCATTAATAAAATCAAAGCATTTATACCCTCTCTGATAATTTTCGTTTATAAATAGAAGTGATGGCAGATTATATAGTTTCTGGGATTCTTGTGTGCTTTTTGTTTCTACTTGTTTTTATTTTTGCAAGTGATCCAACTCAATTTTGTATTGGTGTTTTACTTTAATGAAAATCTGAAAACAATACAGTGAAACAAAGTATTATTGCAAAAATGTTTTTACCTTTAGTATTTAAAATCTTAGGGAGAACAAAAGAATGGAGAGAATAAGGATGACAATTATGACTAAAAGGGAAAATACCTTGACATTCATTACATATTTCTTCTGCTTCTATCTCCTTTTATCAACGTATTTAGAAATGGCTTGATGATTTATAGAGATGTTTGCTTTTTGAATAACTGTTCTTTCTACCATCTCTTTTTATCTGAGTGAAGAGTTTAATCAAAAATCATCCTTTCTTCATAATAATAACTAAGAATGCAAATAACTAAGAATGATTCTGAAACACAGTGTCGGAAGATATATTTGAAGAATATGTGGATTTGATAAACAAAATTAAAAATTAATTAAATATGAAATCATTAACATTCACATGGAGAAACACAAAACAAAAATCCTTAAAAACAGTTATGTAATCAGTATCTGAGGAATACAAACTAGAAATCTTTTATATCTATCTTCATCTGAAACTTTTTCTTTCAGATTAAAGTAAAAATTTACTTTTGCTGCAGCTTCCTAACATCTTGAGTTCAAAGAAATTGTCACCGTCTAAATGATTTGCTTGGCTATCAAAACTTTTAAGAGACATTTTTTATGGCTGTTGCTGAAACTAATTGCAATGTTGAAACATCATAATTTATTTTTAAACTTTTAAAATATTCAGTGCTTTCATCTTAGTTTCAATTTAAGCATAAGTAGGAATTTGTGTACATGTGTGTGTGTCCTTATATAAGGCTTTATTGTTAAGAATTCTATTAATATCAAAACAAGATACTTTTTAATATTATAAGATAGGAATTTCGATGAGGGGCATTAATTTACATTTACTTGAATACTTTATTACTCCCACAACCAAGTTCAATAGAAGTAAACACATCATATCAAAAAGATTCTAATCAGCTCTTGTCTGAAAAATAACTTGATACAGTGAAGTGGGTTATATGCTGTGCTCATGCACCCTTGCTTTAAGTGTGGATGCACATTTTCACAAGATTTTTCTTTCATCTTTGCTGAAAAAATAAGAAAATATTTTAATTATGTAAAGAATAATTGAGTCATATAATCAATGCTGTATTTTTATTTTATTTGTATTTGTTCTGTTTTTCCTAGAGATTGCACATGCTCATCTCTTGCTGTACTCCTAGCCTCACCTTATAGTTTTATTTTATCCTATACGTAAAACTAAACAAATTCAAATCAATGGACTTAGATTTTATTTTTGGAGTTGCTTCATTCATTTGTTCATTACCTTTTCTATGTTTGTAAGCAACTTCCTCATCTTTAATGGCACTTTTTCTCTCACCTCATACATCCTGTCAAGATGCAATGATTGTTACTTACACTGCCATACTATTTTAGAAATCTGCCATCACATTTCCCTTCCCTTTACCCTGCCTTTGGTTTAAGATTCGTCAGTGGCATTGTGAGGTAACTAACAATGAGGACTCCATTGTGAGACTTACTTTGCCACTTGTGAAGGGAATGCGATTTTCTAAAGGGTCAAATTCTCTGTGAGAAAGTAGGTTAGTTTTTTTTTTCTTTTGCCTTTATTAATTTCTGCAGGACACACTAGCATGTATATTAAAAAATACAAACAACACTATACTCTTTTTGGATTCCATGGAGATGAAGTTTTGGTGATTCTTAATAAAATAAGAAAACTTCAGTAAATAACTAGAGATGCTATAGAAATGATTCTGCCTGGCTCAAAATGCAACTCCATGCTATTGCTTAGTGCTTGGCTAAGATTGATGCTTAAGGCTTTTCACAGACAGACACAGCCTAGACAAGTACAGTGCTCCTTTTTGCACTGTACATATATCATCCACTTGAAGTACTTAATCTCTTTCCCTGAAAGCATTCTGCATCTTCCTCTGTCTAAATGCATGATTTTTAATTTGTTTTTAAAACTTTTTATTAACATACACAATTGTATAAAATAATGAATTTCATTGCAACATTTACAACGATATGATGTACTTTGATTATAATCATATCTCTTAGTTTCTTCTGATCTATGCAATGATTTATTTTCCTAAATTTATTGAAAACACTTTTTTAAAAAATAACACTAAGGGGTTGAACCCATGTCCTTGTGCATATTTTGCCAGTAATCTATCACTGAAATACACCCCCATCAACTTTTCTTATTTTTTATTTTGGGAGAGGGTCTCGCTAGATTACACAGGCTGCATCTGAACTTACGATTCTACTGCCTCAGCTTCACTAGTGCCTGAGATTACAGGTGTGTGCCATCTTTCCTGGCAATCGCCATCTTAATTTTAATCTTAAATGGAACTTCTGTCCTGCTACTTTTCAGTTCTCCTGAGGGGAATTTGACTTTCAACTTCACTGATCTCCCCCCTCAACACTAGGTTTGCTTGTTTCCAATTGAATTTGTCATGAACTACATATTTAGTGGGGCTGGGATTTAGCTCAGTGGGTAGAGCGCTGCGCTGCAGTCTCTGAGGTCCTGAGTTCAATGGGAGAAGGGCCTGGCAATCCACTCCCAAGGCAATCCCGAAACAGTCAGCCATTGAAAACCCTATGAGGGTCGCTATGAGTCGGATACCGACTCGACGGCACCTAACAACAACAACATATTTAGTAGGGGCTGGGGTTTAGCTTAGTTGGTATAGTGGAATTTCTCTCCCTATGAGTCAGACTCAGTGGCATCTAGCAACAACAATAACACATATTTAGTGACAATTAATTGGACTGGGATTTAGCTCAGTTGGAAGAATGCTTCTCTATACTTGTTGAGGACTCAGGTTTAACCCTCAGCACTGCAAAAATGGGAGAAAGATGTGGCAGTCCACTTCTGAAGCAATCCTGAAACAGTCAGCCCTTGAAAATCCTATGAGGGTCACCATGAGTTGGACCCAACTCAAGGGCACCTAGCAACAAATAACAATTTATACATAATGCTTGATCTATTCCAAGGATAAATTATTTGAGAGTGGAGATCACACATAGCACAGTTTCACAGAGTGGTTCTTACTGGGAAATTGCTGAATATTAATGCTGATATAAATTGCTGAAATAAATATGTGTTCACTGAATTCTATTTTATATATTTTAAATCATACTATTGGTAGCATAGTCTGCAGGTGTACCACTGTGGCATCTTAACCCATAAGATCTCAGAAGTTGAGCAGGGTTGGGCCTGGTGAGTACTTGGATGGTATACAGCTTAGGAACACCATGCACTGTAGGCTTAGGAGAAGGACCTAGCAACCCACTCATAAAAAACAATTAGCCACTGAAAACTATATGAATAGCAGAGAAGCACAAAATAGCATTTCAACTGTTGTACATGGGGCCACTGTGAGTCAGACCCTAACCCAACAGCACATAACAACATAGGTAGAATATATAATAATATATAAATTATAAATTATTGAAGCCCTGAAGGTAATTTTCACATAGTTTTTCAAAAGGCAAACTCTCATAAGGAGTGTTGGCACCTGACAGTGTCCAGTTGTGAATGCCATGAGGGTCTGTTTTCACCTTCAATGTGAAGTTATGATTCCTTGAGAAAGCAGTGGTGTAGGATGGGAATCCTAGGAAGGTGGAAGGGATACCTTTTCCAGTGTGATTAATCAAGAATTTGAAGAGTTCAGAAGAAACATTCACACAATGATAATGGAATTAGCTGATATTTACAAAGTTATATTGACAGAATACTAGGAGATAGTGATAAACTTGGGGTGGCTTGGGGGGCTGTGAAGCCTCTGCTGATCCTTACACACAGCTCTTTCATTGTCTCTTGCAGTGTAATGTATGAAAAACCGAGGAGCAGATTCAGGATTTTACTCTTAAGATCACTGAGTTCCAAATAAATCTCAGGCTAAATACCGAGTCATCAACCTTCACAGGGGTTCATCTTGCCCTATAAAGAACCAGTACTCTCCTCCTGGGAAGACACTGAAGAAACCTCTTCCTTACAAGACAACAGGTATCCTTCAAGATCTAACCAGATATTCTTTTGTGGCTTGCAGGTTGATAATAGGTATAAAATCTTGAATAATCTAGATAGGTATGTTTCTATTTTGATCTTGATTATACTAAATCTATGAAGTCATCAAATTGGGTAGAACTAGCAGCAGTTCTTTGTCAGACAGAAATGGTACATTGAGAATCAAGCCAGAGCAGGAGTAAAAGGCATAAACAAACTGCCTCAGCACGTAGTCTAGATTCCAACTTCATGTACTA
Source organism: Pedetes capensis (assembly GCA_007922755.1). Classification (NCBI taxonomy): domain Eukaryota; kingdom Metazoa; phylum Chordata; class Mammalia; order Rodentia; family Pedetidae; genus Pedetes; species Pedetes capensis. Next base: position 36,750 of record VMDO01016969.1, on the reverse strand, counting down.
CTGCATCCTTCCTTCACCTTGAACTTATGGACATGTGGAAGAAATATGAAAAACTCAAACTCTGTTTTTGGGTTCATTTGTTTACCATAAGGGTAAACAAAAAATAAATGGAGACCACATTACAGCCACACTTAGTGATGGCATTCAAGGACAGTTAGTACGTGAAAATCTTCCTAATGGTCAGCGTTTCAGTGCTACAGCTATTCATATACTTTCCTTAAAGGATGTTGTTGTTGTTGTTAAGTGCCATCGAGTCAGTGTCTGATGCATAGCGACCCTCATAGGGTTTTCAATAGTTGACTGTTTCAGGATTGCCTTCGGAGTGGATTGCCGGGCCCTTCTCCTATTTTTGTGGTGCTGGGAATTGAACTCGGGACCTCAGAGACTGCAGCGCAGCACTCTACCAACTGAGCCAAATCCCCACCCTCCTTAAAGGATACGTGGCTAAAAGTGAGACTACATACATAATTGTGGTTAGTGGTAAATGACCTGGAAGTTAAAGGGCTAGAATATCAGATAAAATGAGATCTCAGTGAAAACATGTGGAAAGACATAGGCTCCTGCTTATCCAGTATGAATAATTTCGTTTCAGATGTTAATGCCCACCAGACAGGATTCACCATGAGAGAGGCACTAGTAAATTAGTAAGTCAGTTAACATTAAACAGGCTTTGTCATTAACTTGGCACAAAGGGAATTAGAATGGAATAATCATAGAGGGAAGGATAGAGACCTTACATGGGTCTAACACAATGGACTCTCATAATCTAGCCTTTTCCTTCTCATAATATTCCTTCTGCCAGGAACAGATCACTTTGAAGGCACTGTTGTGGCATTTTTCCTTAGGAAGAATAACCATTTGTTTGGTTAGCAAGTGGGCTCTATTGGTGTCATAGTCAGGTTTTTATGTCCCTGTGACCAAATACCTGAGAAAACCGCCTTAAAGGAGGGAAGATTGACTTAGGTTCATAGTTTCAGAGACGTGAGTCTTTTGTTGCTTGGCCCATGCACTTGGGCAAAACACCGTGGGGGCAGGAGCATGTGGTGGAGGAGTGTCTTTGTAGAATCAGAGAGAGACACATGAACTGGCCAAGGAAAAATATATTCGCGAGAACCTTCTTCCCTCTGAACTGGTTCCTCTAGCTACATCTCACCTCCTAAAGTTTCCAGGATCTTCCAAAAATAGTATCAGCAGTTCGGGAACAAGCACTCAAAATATGAATATTTTCAAGGGACATTTCGTATCCAAACTTTAATAATTGTGTTCCTCCATCATGAATAGGGTGTCAAGTCATTCTCACAATAGTAGGTAACTATTCTGGATAAGCATTTTGTTTGTATCTTTGTTTCTGTGTTAGTTTTATACTCATAAACGAGTTGTTGTGTTGTAGTTAGGTGCTGTCAAGTTGAGTCCAACTCCTAGCAACCCTATGTGCAGCACATTGAAACACTTCCCAATTCTGTGCCAGGCACATGATATTTTTAATATTTAAGCCCATTGTTGCAGACAATGTGTCAATCCATCTGGTGAAGGATTTTCCTTTCTTCGTTGACCTGCCATTCTCTTAAACATGTCTTTCTCCAGGGATTGAGTTGAGGCACTACAAAATGTTCTTGAAGTTCACAGAATATTGTGTCTACCCAGGGGACACATTCACAGTGAAGGAGGTGCAAAACAACCCCATTGGCACATGCTCTTTATAGAAAATTAGTATCCTTATTTCTTGAGAAAGGAAGCCTAATGAAATTCACATTGCTATTATACATATCCTAAGCTTTCCCCATGGACCAATGAAAATTCAGAATTAGGGTGAAAGTAGCCTCTATGTAATAATTGTAGTGGAAATTTATGTTAGAGGTCTAATGCTAAAAATGGAATTGAGGGGAACAATCACATATTTTCTAAAGAGATCATTTAATATTTCAATATTATGAAGAAGTTTGGACAGATTAGTGGAATTTGTGTTTTGGCTATATAATCAAAACAAATATATCTAGCCACTTGAGTGGTTGAACACATTTTATTTTGAAGGGAGATAAGGAAGTCAAAACAAAGTAAGTTATCATAAGATAAACAAACTCATTTCCGCTTTTAATTTTCACAGTGAGTACTGCTGCACATAATGATATATCATAAGAAATAATGAAATAGACAATGCGTACATGAGTGAGGAGAAATGGCATCTTTTCAAGTGTACGCATGTGTGAGACACTTTAGAGAAATTATGCCTACCCCAAGTACCTCAAGCATATTCCCGGAATCCCTACCTTAAATTTAACCATTTTCTTGGCTTACTACATTTCTTCTTCTATGCATATTCCATTTAACCACAAAAAATTAGAAATGAATCAGAACAGAAAGTTCTGCTTCCTGAAATTGTAGTTGAGGTGACAAGAGCCAGTTTCACTTATATAGATTTTAAACATAAATAATCTTACCAATAAATATCCTCTCCTTCCAATGTCAAGAACACTTTTAAAGTTAGTTAATACATCATGGATATATGGTAACACATGAGTAATTATAATGTTTGGAAAGAATTCTGCACAATTTATACAAAAAGTAAAAGAAAAATGAAAAGTTTTCTCATTTCTTTGAGAGTTATGATTAGGTAATGAGTACTCTAGGGCATTCAAATTAATCATGGAAATATGTGTTTTCAGTTCCAAAATCAGGTCAGCACCTTGTGTTGTAAAGGTAAAAGTCCTTATGCATTCAGGAAGACATCCCAAGAAAATGGGGAAACATCTCCATTTTATTAAATAAGAAAACAAAAATTATACATCTTCCACACATACACATATATACATGTTTTTACTGAGGTAGTAAGGAATGTAGCTTTAAAATATGAGAATACTGAAACTTTTTGAATCTTCACCTTCCTCTTTTTCTTTTGGGTAAAAGGATTTCTAATTACACTTGCTCTTCTACTGTAATGTTGAACAGATGCTTATTGATATGGATAGATGGGATAGGTGTTTTCACAAGTAATACAGGTCTGTTTCTTTAAGAGATTTATTTGATAAATGGAAGAGGTGACTGGGAATATTTTTTAAAAGATGACTATTTTAATAGATTGTTTATGTTTTTGGGCATAAAGAATTGGAAGTAGGCTGAGCATTCAATGCCACAAATATCCAGATGTTGAATCTAAAGATATTTTGATAATACCTTAGCTACTTTATTTCATTATAGTTATATTAATAAATGATAAGACTTTGTCCAAGTGAATCTAGAGCTCTCAATAAATATAATATAATAATTTATATCAACTATCTAATTTTGCCTGCAGCCATAGCCCAGTGGCATCCAATCCTGTCATATCACAGAAGCTAAGCAGGATTGGGCCTGGTTAGTACTTGGATGGGAGAACTCCTGGGAACACCAGATGCTATATGCTTGGGAGATGGACCTGGCAACCCACTCCCAAAAATCAATCTGCCATTGAAAACCCTATGAACAGCAGAGAAGCACTGACAGTAGTGTTTCCCCTGTTGTATGTAGGATCGCTATGAGTCAAATACCGATTCGTCGGCACCTAACAACAACAACAACAATATAATTTTGGTAACAAAATTTATAATATTCATCAAAGCCTTATGTCATAATCTGATTGGTAGTTTTTATTTCTATCACTTTGATGGCTGGAAAATTATTTACTTTAAACATTTTATATATGGCATATATGAACAACCTTAGGAAGCTGGGATTTAGCTTAGCAGGTAGAGTGCTGTTCTGCAGTCTCTGAGGTCCCGAGTTCAATTCTCAGCACAGCAAAAATGGGAGAAGGACCTGGCAATCCACTCCCGAAGTAATCCTGAAACAACCAGCCATTGAAAACCCTATGAGGGTCGCTATGAGTCAGATACTGACTTGACGGCACCTAACAACAACAACATGAACAACCTTACTACATAGATCATAAACATATTCCACATTGTTCTAAACAAAAATGTTTAAAATATATTAAAATGTCAAGATACTAAGTCATTACAAATCAAAAACCAAGAGGAATACTATTTTCTTTATTGTTGTTAGGTACCTTTGAGTTGGTGTCCAACTTACAGCCACCCTATGTACAACAGGCGAAACACTATTGTCAGTGCTTCTCTGCTATTCATAGGGTTGTCAATGACTGACTGTTTTGGGGGAGTGGATTACTGGGTGCATCTCCCAAGCCTAGAACACCTGGTGTTCCCAGATGGTCTCTCATCCACGTACTAACCAGGCCCAACCTTGCTAAGCTTCCAAGATCTGTCGGGGATCAGATGCCACAGTGGTATGGCTGGAGGCATGCTTTCTTTATTATGCCATGAATTGATGATATTTTTATAAACACAAGACACCATTTAATCAATAATTCATGTACAGTACATAAAAGGTAATTATACATCCTCTTTAATTCTGGTGATTAACATTTACTCTATATCATTTGTTAGATTTGCACTGGGATGATGAAGAATTTCCAAACACATCTGAATGCTCAATGTACTGAAAACACTTGAGAATCACAAGTTAGGGAAGGAAAATGATACCCTAAAGTTCCATGAACTAAACACAATAGTAACAATTATATAAAGAAAGATTAATAAGCTTGACTACATTAAAATGAATACATATAATGAAGCAGGAGTACACACATTTAAAAATAAAAGGGAAAGTATTTACAACTCATGAAATACAATATTAATATAATGGATGTACATCTAGAATGCATAGGTCCACATGATAAATGGTAAAGTCCCACAAAAGTAAGTCGATAAGAGACACACATAATATAAAATAAGAAATGGTGCCAAATTAAAGTGAGAAAACACATTCACTTATGTTAGCAATGACAGCATAAGAACTGGAAAAATGATGTAATGTCCTTGTGCTAGACTCAAATGCTTCGCACACTCAATACCAAATCTGAATGTGCATGAGGAGAAGTACACTTTTCCATGAAAATATGAGTATGAGATATGATTAACTTCTGGAAGGCAAGTCTGCTATGAATTCAAACATTTGAATTTTTGTTATTGTTGACTCATATTTCATACTTCTACCAATCATGGGGCTGGGATTTAGCTCAGTTGGTAGAGCGCTGCGCTGCAGTCTCTGAGGGCCCGAGCTCAATTCCCAGCACCGCAAAAATGGGAGACGGACCTGGCAATCCACCCCCAAGGCAATCCCGAAACAGCCATTGAAAACCCTATGAGGGTCGCTATGAGTTGGATACTGACTCGATGGTACCTAACAACAACAACAACAACCAATCATGTAGTTAGTAAGATGATTGCATATGAAATTTTGCCACTGTAATACTTCTTAAAATAACAAAACAAAACACTTATTAGTTCAAGGAAAATAACAAGCATCCATAGTATGCATCACTAAAAATCCATGAAGATTTGATGTTTTTATCAATGTACTTATTTACCAATTGTTTGTATTCAGTCTACGAGGTTTAAATGCTGCAAATATGTATACTATTTTCTGTGCTGATATATGCATAGTTCATTTTGCTTTATTTGTTATAGTGCTTTGAGCTACAAACAACAGATAATCCAACCAAGAGCAATCTATGGCACAAGGTAGTGTTTCTGATTATGCACAACAAAGTTAAAAAGTTTGATTTTTAGTTCAGCAGTTTAATAATATTTTCGTAAATTCAGATTTTCCAGTAATTTCATTTTCCATGCTACTTTGTCCACTTCATTCTAATCCTGTACCTATTTTGGTTGCATATCTGTTGACAATTGCAATCAGTACCATATTCATTCTTTTCATGTCAATTCATTGTGGTTTATGATGGCTCCTTAGCTTAAAATCAAAGGGAAACTTTTCTAGAATCTTTATGCTAATTAATATATTGATATAGATATATAGATCTACATATGCTCTATGTATCCTTCTTGGAAAAACCCCTAGTAATAGTGCTGGGGTCATCTTTATATCATTTATTCACCAAATTGAAGCTGGGGTGGCTTTGTTTTTAGTTATGGCATATAACTGAATGGGAAATAATATTAATTCATCTTGCTCTAAAAGGGCACTGGATAGCTGGAAACTGATGCTAGGTAAGGAATCAAGGTTATGTATTATACAATAATATAGAGAAATACCTGGACTCAGTCATCAAAATATTATCAATAGTTACATTTATATACAGCTGCTTTGACCTATCATAACGAAAATGTATTATTTTATAGTTAGATTAAAAATACTTTTCTCAGTTTTTGAAAACTAAGCCGGGTAAACTGGCTCATGCCAGGGATTTGGAAGATCAAGGCAGGAGGATTGCAGGTTTCAGGCCAGAGGCAACCTGCCTAAATTTGTGAGACCCTGTCTCTAGATAAAACATTTTTAAGAAAGAGGTGTAAGGGTGCAGCCCAGTGATAGAGCACTTGTAAAATATGTGCCGCACCCTAGGTTCAACCATCAAGTACCTAAAAGTAAAAAAAAAAAATAAGTTGATTGAGAAAGAGAAATTGAAGCAAACATTATTATTTTTGGTCGCATGTTTTGAACTACTTCATATATTTGGAAAGTTAATCCCTGTGTGGGATTTGGTGGTAGGTAGGGTTTCTTTTCCAACCATGGAAGCAAGAATGGCCAGATGCTTATTTTCTAGCCTTTCTTGCTTTTTAAATTCAGACCTAGGCTTTGAACTGAAAAGTGACAGTGAGAACTTGCAGGGTTGGTGGTGAACAACCCTGCATCAGCAGAAAAGACCTTGTCAAATTTCTAGAAGCAGCAATAGCAGAGTAACCTGCAGGGCTTCCCTGCTCCACCGCTTGACCTGTCTACAGTGAAGCCAGAGTGGAAATGGAAATGATATCCTTGACCAGCTGGCTCTGCAGCTCAGTTTTGATTTAGTTGTGATTTTAAAGGCTTCCTTGTTCCTGGCTTTTATCCAAGCCTACTTTTCCAGTTTTTCCTATATTACTATAAATGACCGAGTACATAAACTGCTTTGAACTTAAATCTGCCTGAACTGGTTCTGCTTGCAATCAAGAACTGTGACAGATAGAGAATACAGGCAGTAAAGTAGAAATGAGATTTAGTCTATAAGGAAGATATGTCAACTCTACATATGAAACTCTAGATAAGAGATTTGGAAGCTTGTGAGCTGCTTCCAGCATACCATTGCACCAGCATACCACAGCACATAATTGTATAAGACTTGGAGCAGTTGTGAGCTCTGATTTCAGGAAGGGTCTCGGCCACTGTGATTCCCTATAGAGACCATAGCTGGGGCATTAATGAAAAGAGTTAAAAACTTACCAGGTATGCATATCATTGCACAATCCATAAGGTATTGTCTCATGCTTGAGAGAGGACTATAAAAACTCACAAGCCATTGCAGTGGTTTGGCTTTCCATCTTAGAAATGTGACCTTCTGATATTAGGCATGCTACCATTAAAGGATCATGTCTTTGGCCAAAGATATTTAGGAAACCTAGTGATAGTTCACAAGAAGGGTTAAGATTTCTACATTTATTTTAGCATTGAGAGGTATGTATCTGTTAAAACTCTTAAAGGAGAAGTCTCCATTAAAGAGTGAGATTTCAAAGTCCTGGACTATAGTCCTCGCCCACCAAAAATGCACTGATGAAAATTATACAGACATCAAAAAATGAAGATCAAAAAAATACAGCCACTCTGGGTGAACAATAACTACTCTGGTTTGAGAGGGATTGAGAGTGAGAGATTGAGAGACAGAGCATCACAAAAACATGCATGACATTTGTTAAATTATCAAAGAAAAGGCAAATTACAGCATTAAGATGTGATGATTTACTTCTTACACGTTTTCTTCAAGCAAATCTTCTGAGGGGAAAAATGAAATTTAACAAAAATATCTAGAAAGTGTAAGAATTAGATACCGTATTCAAAATCAAAAGACAAGATTAATTTAATGTGGGATATATAATAATATTTAGTATCTACCACATGCCAGACATGAATAAATGGGTTTTGGATGTATTCATTTGATCTTCACAAAAATTCTGTAATATGAGCAATTATTATTTGTAATTACTGGATGTCTAACCCGAAGCATAAAGATGTTGAGTATTAGGCATGCTACCATTAAAGGATCATGTCTTTGGCCAAAGATATTTAGGAAACCTAGTGATAGTTCACAAGAAGGGTTAAGATTTCTACATTTATTTTAGCATTGAGAGGTATGTATCTGTTAAAACTCTTAAAGGAGAAGTCCCCTTAAAGGAGAAGCTTGCCCCAACACACACTGCTGGGGAAGGGTAGATCAATCTGAGATTTAAGTCAGTGTTGTAACTCTATAGTGTAGACTGAACTGCTATGCTGTAAGCATATAGCAGGATATAAAAAAACCTGTAGAAAATTAGTGCACAGGGCAAGGACAGAGACAGTAAGTGATTTTTTAAAATTTATTTAAACAGGAGTAACTACACCTATTTATATTAACCAACATTCCATGGGAAACAAATCAAGAGCCCTACAAATGAAGTACAAAGGCATATCCATACAATTCAAGTAGCTGAAATAAATAGTCAGCTTGAGGTCGCTTGCTGAGTATGATTTCACAAACCTAAGAAATATATCACCATTGCATTACACTAATAATAAGCACAGGACAAATTATAAGAACACACAGACACAGAGTAGTTGAAGAAATGTTGAATGTTACAATTAGTTTAATAAGAACATATTATCAACAAAGTTATGCCACAAGACCTTTCCTTCACTTATTCAATAAATATTGTGGAGCCACTGCGATGTCCAAGCACTTCCAGATATTTGGGATATTTTAGTGAAGTAAGCAACAACAAAAGTCCTATACTTTCTGTTTCAATAATAAACTAGAGAAAATTAGTAGTACTTATAGTACTATCAATAATTATATTTCAAAATTAATTTCAAATGGAAAAGCTAGATAGTAGTAGGGAAAATTCAGACTACCAAGGTTGAGATGAGGGCTAAATTTTTAAAACTTGAAAAATATTGAAGAAGATGAGGTAGTTGGTATCAGCTACCGAATGTCTGACAAAATTGTATGATGTTTACAGCAGTGCAGACTCTTATGCAGCAAAGAATCTTTTGTATTCAAGGAAGAGCCATAGACTAATGTAGCAAAAGATTGAGAAAAAAACTACTGGAAATTAATTAAGACATAGTGAATGACCGGGTCATGTAGAACCTTCCGCATAGCCAGTTTTGTGGATTGAAGCTTTCACTGTCAAATGTTTGTGTGTCCTTGTAGGATTTTGACTAGATGAGAGATAGAAAGATTCACTCTGGGGGCAACATTGACTAAAGAAGGGACAGGCGGTCATGGTACAGCAATGGTAGAAGCAGACATTTCAGTTTAGGAGACTGTTTTATGAGTTTAAATATGATCATGGTCGTGACCAAAGAGATTATGGTAAAGAGGTACTCAGTAAAGGAGTTTAGGAAAGAATGACAAATAAAGTGAAGCAGGTTCACTGAGCACTGATTATCGATTTGTCTGGGTCTTGGTGAGAGATATCACTACGTATGTCATAAGAAGTGGGCTTATAACTCATACTTTGGCAGTAACGGGGAACAGAAGCCAAGGGTTCAGTGTGATCTGGACCTCAAGCTCAGAAAAATTGCCCAGATGGGTTCCTGATCTCATACACCTGAGTTGTATCATGGATCAGGGATCTCGGAAATCAGCCCTTCATGAATTTGATCTGCTGGGCCCATAGAAAGCACTGGCCTGAAACACAGAAGGACTTCCTGTTTCTAGGGAGGATTGTAACAGAGCATAGGCTGCTCTGGCCAGCTCCACCTTGTATATCAAGATGTCACATTCCCACTGTTTTCTATGGATATTCTTGAGAACTACAAGAGAGAAAAGGGAGGGAATGGGATCTATCCAAGGCCAAACAGAAATCTGTCCTACAATTATATTGGAGGAAGAAAAAAATGCAAGTGTTCCATCCTAAAACAAAGTGAAGAAAGGTATAAAGCAAGAGGGAATAATCAACAGCAGCAAATTGTGGCTGGTAGATAAAAATTTCACTGAGCTCGTGTTTAGCTCAGTTGGTAGAGTGCTGGGATCCATTCTCTGATGCCCTGAGTTCAGTCACCAGCAACACAAAAACAGAAGGATGTGGCAACCCACTTCCAAAACAATCCTGAAACAGTCAGCCATTGAAAACCTTATGAAGATCATTATGAGTTGGACCTGACTTTTTGGCACCTAACAATACTACTATTTTTTCTGTATTGTTGGGTACACTGGTTTTTGTAATTACAAAAAATGTTTATTGACATTCTGGAAATGAAACCAGATAATAGATTTAAGAATACGGAAAAAGGTGAGTTATAGACAGAAAATATAGACTTTTTTAAAGGGATTTTGCTGCAAAATCAAGGGGTTACTTAAAATATATGGATGATCCAGAGAAGGTTTTTTTAGTGGAAGAAACTATGGAATGTTTGATTAGAAATGAGAATGATCTTTTAAAAAGAGAAAGTTTGATTTCACACAGCGGGGAGAAAAACTGGCAAATGCAGTGTCCTTAGGTAGGTGAGTGGGGTGACATATAGTGTCATAAAGAGAGATTAGATTGATAAGATGATGTAAAGTCTGTCCTTGATAACAGGCAGAAGGATAATGTGTAGTTATTACACTGACAATTTGTGAGTTAGAGTGTTGAATATATGAGAAATTCCTTTTCTTGTTGCTTCAAAGTCACAATGAAGAAGAAGGGATGTCAACTAAAAGGATGTGTATGCTTCTGAATAAGGGTGTTAGTGTGTTCACCCAAGTATATAATTATTTTGGGGCATGGAAAAGAGGAAACATGTAATTTGATGACAAATATTCTTAATCCATTTTAATGAAGAGTCAGATGATTTCAAAATTCCTGAAATGACTTGTGACAGCTTTCCTTCCTAGCAATTTACTGAAGCCTTGTCCAAGAAATTTGAATCAAAGAATAAGAAAATTTGGACATGAAAGATTACCTTTAGATCTTTGAGCAGCAATAATGTTTGTTCAAACCAACTCAAGGGATGTGATTGTTACTCTGTTTATGATGGCTCAGATTTAGTTATATCTCAAACTGAAGCCAAAATATTTACTCTTAAGGGTTATTTAAATATGTTATTTCTATCTATTATTTTTAAAGCAGGTTTTCATGATATAAAAGGAAGGTTTGACATGATATTTATGTTACACTTGAATTATAGGTAATACTTACCTGGGCAGATAAAAAACACAGAAATACACAGCTTTTGAGTATTTTATGATAGAAAGTATTATTATTAGGCTAGCACATACTATGAAATTGAAAATGATGAACCACCCGACACTTCAGATTTTGCAAGATAAAATCAGATATCCTTAGAAATGGAATAGCTATCAGCAATTGTTGACAAAAAATAGAAGAAAATACTTGACTTACTAGGATTGAGTGTGTGCTATTTCAGCATAAAATAAGTAAGTAATAAATATTTTTAGCTTTTCTCATTTATTGATGTTTCCAGATATTTATAATATGCAATTTTAGACATGATATTTTATTTCAATTTACCTAAGACCCAAAACTAAATATATTTTAGAGAATACAATTCAAGGCTTTATATATTTGAGACATGCAATAATACTAATCCTTCAAATTTCTTGATTTTTGTTGAATAAATTATGTGCATGTGCATGTGTGTATATATAATTATTTTATGCTTATAATATGGCACACTTGAATACTGAGAGAGTATTAAGATCAAATGTAATGGACATTTGACCAGGAAATTTTAGGTAAAGATAATAAATGATAGAGTTGAGACTTGTTTCCACTATTCTTTCAGTCAACCAATCAATACTTATTGTGTAATTATGGTATATCGGGTCTACTGATAGGAACTAGAAATAGTAAAAAGAATACACATAATCAATCTATAATGTTGAAAAATATGCTTCCTAGTGGAGAGGTTTTCACTGGAAGCTCTAATACATACAATTTTTCAAATTCTTACACTACTCTGTATTTTCATACTCATCCTCAAACATTTATGCAGGCTATCTAAGTCTTGGACATATTTGTTTGGAAACTCAGATTTTCTACATAAATACATGATTATGTCCATGAATTACAGTTAAATGTCACTGAATACAGGTGTTTGTTTTATTTTTGTTAGGTGCCCTCAAGTCAGGTTGAGTCAGTGGTTCTATGTACAACTGAATGAAACACTACCTGACACTGTGCCAAGGCTGGCACTATTGTCAGGATATCTCTGTTATTAATAGAGTTTTTGATGGTTGATTGGTTCAGAAGGGGGCTACCAGGTCCTTCTTACAAACCTACTGTGCCTGGTATTCCCAACATTGTCTCCGATCCAAAGAATAACCGGACCCTACTTGGCTTAGCTTCCAAAATCACATGTGACAGGGCACCAGGGTGGTATTGCTAAAGGCAAAACAGGTGCTGTCTGTGTCTAAATATCAGGGGTTGTGCATACACAAAGTAATGATATTTTATATTTCTAAATTCTAAGTCAATTGAGAAATGGAGATAGTAATAAATCAAAGTGAAACTAGCTGAGAAAATCTAGCTTTGGCTTCAAAGTAGGGATGGTAGTTTTCATCTCCTGAGTTGAAATTACCTTCCAGGTCAGTCATATGAATGCATAAGGTCAAATAGAAGTCTCACTCAAATGAAAATGTATATGGCTTGTGTTGGTAAGTCCTGAGAGAGAGCTACAGGATGAATTGTTCTATCTAAACTCCTCACTTAACAAATTGTTCTGTCTCCTGTGGGAATTCAAGTGAGGAGAGGAATGTTTACCTTCTTCCAAACACTGAAGACCCTGACTGCCTTAAACCTGGGCAAGTGCAGCTCAGGCCTTGCGGCTCACGTGACAATTGAAGGCAGAAGGGTACATGTCTCCCTATTATGGATCAAAGAAGAAATATGAGGAGAGTACCTGGTCAACAATTACATCTTTATCATTTATTTCTTACTGCAACCTGATGAGATAGGTAATATTAAACTGATTATTTCATATCGACAAAAAAATTAGAAGTTCAGTGAGATGGCCAAAGGCATGTATTTCTTTGTCAGCACTGAATCCTGTGTTGGTGTAATCTTTACCTTACAACTGTTTTTACAAAGATATAACTGTATATTAAGGTAGTGTGGCAAAGGAGAGAACAGGGATTTATGGAAAGAAGATTCATAGTATATCCTTACTCTTTCAGAAAAGACTTTCTTTTTTTTTGTCTCATTGGTTTATATGGCTGCAAATGAACTATTATAATGCTAGCTACTTTATACATTGAGGAGAAGTAAAGATTGTTTGGAAATCTCATTTACAAGTTAAATATTTAAACATTTCAGTACTGTTTAGTTTTAGTTTAAATAAAATAGAAAGTAAGGACTTGTTCAATATTCAGTTAACAGATTGATAAATTTGTGAAAAACTCTCTTCTTGTCCTTTAGATTCTTTTCAAAACTAGGCTTCCATGCAAAACAGCCAAATATCCAAAATGGAGAAAGTACTTAATGTGCTTACAGACATATCAAGGACTGCCTGTTATAATGTCTAACACTGACTCTTCCCCTCAAACATGCCCTACATGCCAGGAGGTCTTTGTCTCCCTTCCTCTGTCTCTGTATAGCACTACTATTTCCCATGTACTGCTCTATTATGCAGAATAATTTCAACAACAAAAACATAGGAATATTTTATACTTACACATGGCTCTTCTATAACTTATAGCACATTATAGTATTTCTCACCATTCTTAAACCAAAATGTCTTTTTGATAAAACTTAAAATTGTGTATTATGCATAAATATAGTTTGATACTTCCACAACATATTATAACCATAAATGAAAGCCAACCAAACAACTTCAGGTACTAAAAAGGTTTCTTATTATCACACATGAATGTAATTTTTTTAATGTTGTTGTTGTTATTGTGTTGTTAGGTGCTGTTGATTCAGGTTCAACTAATAGTGACCCTATGTACAATAAAATGAAACACTCCCGAATTATGTAGTAGGCACTTGATCTTTTTTCATGTTTAAGCCAATTGCTGCAGTCCCTATGTCAATCCATCTAGCTGAGAGGGTTTTCCTTTTCTTTGGTGACCTGCCACTCTCCCAAACATGATGTTCTTCGGGATTGGTCCCCCCTGAAAACATATCCAGAATATGTAAAATGCAGTGTCTCCATCCTTGCTTCCAAAGAGCATTCTGGTAAAACTTCTAGGAAGTCTTTTGACAGTCCATGGTATATTCAATATTTGTCTCCAGCACCATAATTCAAAAGCATCAATTCTTTTCCTATTCCTTCTTCCTTATTCACTATACAGCTTTCACAATCATATGATGATACTGGAAATACAATGCCATGAATCATGCACACCTCCATCTTCAATGTAACATCTTCACTTTTCAGCATGTAAAGAGGTCTTTTGCAATACCTTTTCCCAATGCAATGTGTCTTTTCATTTCTTGACTGCTACTTCCATGGGTGCTAATTGTAGAGCCAAGTAAAGGAAAATCATGGACAACCTCAATATTTTCTCCATTTATCATGAAGTTGCACATTGACTCATTTGTAAGGATTTTTGTTTTGTTGATATTGAGGTATAATCCATACTGAAGGCTGTGTTCTTTGATCTTCATCAGTAAATGTCTTGAATCTTTTTCACTTTCAACAAGTAGTGTTATGTCATCTGCATTATGCAAGGTGTTAATGATTCTTCCTCCAATCACAATGCCACATTCTTCTTCATAATATCCAGCTTCTCAGATTATTTGTTCAGTATATAGTTTAAAGTGGCATGGTGAAAGGATATAGCCCTGAGGCACACTTTGGTTGAATTTAAACCTGGCAGTGTTTCCTCATTGCAAGACTGCATCCTGGGCCATGTACAGGTTCCTCATGAGTACAATTACGTGCTCTGTACTCCCATTCCTCACAATGTTATTCATAATTTATTATGATCCACACAGTCAAATGCCTGTGCATAGTCAATTAAAGACAGACAACCTTCTTGTATTCTATTTTCGACTATAATATCCATCTGAAATCAGCAATGATGTCCCTAGGGTCCACACTCTCTTCTGAATTGAGCTTTATTTTCTGGCAGCTCCCTTGTAAGATACAAATGCAGGCACTTTTGGGTGAGGTTTAGCAAAATTTTACTTGTGGGTTATGTTAATGATATCATTGGATTATTTCCACATTTGGTTGGATCCCCTGGCAGACATGTGGGGGTTAAATTTTCTTAGTGGAGGGGAATCCTACACATGCCATTCCACACAATAAGTGACCATTTTAATAAGTCTCTTCTACAGTTTAGAATAACTGGTCCATTATCACAAGAAGCATATTGTTTTTACTATATAAACTAAATCTATATCAAATCATAAAGGTCACTGTATATTCCAAAATCAAGTCAGCTTCCCATCCCAACCTCCTTCACTATCATTGGCTCATACTCACTTACCCTTCATGGCCTAACTACAGCCCCACTAGCGTCCTCTGTGTCATTGCCTACCCGACATATTCTGGCCTTGTTCAGTATTATTTATTCTGCCTTGAAAAATCATTTCTCCAATTTTTATTGAATAGGACCCTTTCTGTTATAGTTGTTCTTTTTTACTATATATAAACTTCTCAGCTTGCAGCCATACTGCTGTGCTGACTCATCTCATCAGATCTTGGAAGCTAAGCAGGGTCGGGCCTGGTTAGTACTTGAATGGGAGACAGCCTGGGACACCAGGTGCTGTAGGCTAGGGAGAAGGACCCAGCAACCCACTCCTAAAAAAGTAACACTACATTGAAAACCCTATGAATAGCTGAGAAGCCCTAATAACAGTGTTTCTCCTGTAGTCTGTAGGGTTGTTATGAGTCAGACACTGGCTCAAGGGCACCTAAAAACTACAACAATAAACTCCTCACAGAAGCTTTCTCTGATCATGTAGTGTCTCTCTCAATGTATGATTTTAATTTTAATCCATAACCAGGACTTTGAATTATTCTCTTTATTGTGTGTCTCCTAAGCTTCCCTTACCTGAGGGTGAAAATACCTTGACAAATAGGTTCAACTGTATTGTTGTTGTTGTTGTTGTTGTTAGGTGCCGTCGAGTCGGTATCCCACTCATAGCGACCCTCATAGGGTTTTCAATGGCAGACTGTTTTGGGATTGCCTTGGGAGTGGATTGCCAGGTCCTTCTCCCATTTTTGTGGTGCTGGGAATTGAACTCGGGACCTCAGAGACTGCAGCGCAGCTCTCTACCAACTGAGCTAAATCCCAGCCCTCAACTATATTATTCAATGGTAAGTTAACTCCTTACAACAGTGTAAGTAGGTCAATAGATAGCCCATGCATGTCTGTTAAAGAGGTCCTGAGAAAATATAGGCTGAGTATTTGTGCCTTTCCAAATTTGTGTTGAAATCCTAACCTGAACTGAAGTGGTATTATGAGGTCAGATTTATAGATCATTAGGGTGGAACTTCATTACTGAGATTAATGCTTATAAAAAAGACCTGAAGAGCTCCTTACCTCCTTCTGCCACAAGAGGACAGAGGAAGAAAGTGGCTGTTTATTAAGTGAACATTAACCAGTGGTCCTCCTGTCTCTTCTAGGAGGGTATCTGGGATTATAGGCATGCACCATGGCTCCCTGCTGATTTCAACATTTTTTTTAACTGCTGTACATTTTTGTCCCACAATTGCATCCAGGGTGCCACATTACATTTAATGGTTATCTTTCTCTAGGTCTTTCTTCATTGTGACAGTTTCACAAATTTTCCTTGTTTTCAATATCCTTAATTGTGAGAAACTAGCCATTTATTTTGTAGAATGTATCTCAATTGCTTTTTCCCTGCTGTGTTTCTTGTGATTAGATTTGGTTATTTGCTTTTTCAGGTACAACTAGAGAAAAAAATGGAATTTTAGTCACATCATACAGAAAGTACATATTATTAACAAAACTTATCATTATTGATGTTAACCTTAGCACCTGTCTGAAGTAGTGTTTTTCAGATTTCTCAAGTGTAAAGTTATTATTTTTTCCTTTATACACCATCTTATATGGGAGGAATTTACTATGTATACATGAACCAAACTAAGATCAGGAATTTTACTCCATCTTCCTTGAGAGTGAAATAGATCCATAAATTATTTGGAAATATTCTGCCAAGGAGATTTTATAATTCACTCTTATTTATTTGTCTAGCCATTTATTTACTCATTATAGATGCATTTTATACTCCAGATTAGAATCTAATGCAACTTTATTTCATGTTTTCAGTTGTCCTAATTTGACCATCAAGTGTGCTTGTTGCTGGTCCCTGTGTTGCTTTGATGCACACCTCATCAATGGAATTTTTTTCAGCAATTCTTTACTTTTAAGCACTAGAAGATGCTTTGGCTTATCTTGTGTGTATCTTGTTCTAATCATAAAATTATCCATTTTTCCAAGGAGTATGGATCTTTTAATTGACACATAGTAATAAAAAACCAATGTGTAGCTGTTAGGAATGTTTGTTATATTGGGATATGGTTTCTTTTAGGCCCTGAAAACTGATTTTTGCTGTCAGATGCCATCAAGTTGGGTCTGACTCATAATGACCCTATGTACAACAGAATAAAACACTCCAGACACTGTGCTATGGCTGGTACTATTGTCAGTGCTTCTCTGCTATTGATAGGATTTTCCATGGCTAATTGTTTCCAGAATGGGCTGCTCGGTCTTTCTCCTAAGCTACAGCACCCAGTATTGCCAGGTAGTCCCCCATCTAAGGACTAACCAGGCCCAACTCTGCTTAGCTTCTGAGATTAGGTGGGATTGCAAATGGATGGATCAAAGAAATATATATGTGCACTATCCATGTATATGCACACATCTACTAAATTTTTGATAGGAAAGCCTATATACCTACATTGAGTTTAACATAAGTTCATACTAACACCTCCATTTGTAGTTTCCTTTCCATGTTTATATGAAACCTGTTACTCGATGAGCAGTTTCCACCACCTACCACCCATTTGCCTGCAGCCATAGCACTGTGGCATTAGATTCCGTCAGGTTTCAAAAGCTAAGCAGGTTTGGGCCTGGTTAGTACTTGGATGGGAGACTGCCTAGGAACAATAGGTGCTGTAGGCTTGGAAAAAGGACTTTGCAACCCACTCCCAAAAAACAATCTGCCATTGAAAACCCTATGAATATCAGAGAAGCACTGACCGTAGTGTTCTGCCTGTTATACATAGGGTCGCTATGACTGAGACACCAATTGAAAGGCACCTTACAATAATAACCACCCATTTATTTAAATTTTCTATTCTAGTACTATGTACAGTATGAAAATCTTAGCACATACTTTTGTAAGAAACAATTTTTCTACTTCAGCAACTTCACTTATTTTTAGTACTTAAGTACAATACTACCTACAGTTTATTTTTCTAATAGTCTTATGGATTCTAATCATTCATAGTCAGATAAGTACCTGCTTTCCCTTCCTCACTCTGTGTTGCTGTTTTACATATTTATGATAAAATTATAGTTTTGTCATTCTGCATTTTTCCTGAGATCTCCAACCTCCTACATGATATGTATAAAACTCCATTCATTATGGTTCACTTTCCGTGCTATAAAGTTTTATAGTTTGATAAATGCATTCATCATTGATTCACTACCAAAATATCACACAAAGTAGTTTCTTTGCCCCCCTCAAATTTTCTGCATTTCAACTTCTCCCTCCACTCCCAAAACCAGAATAATGAGTGAGCTTTTTATTGCCTTTATAGTTTCCTTAAGGCCACAGCCATGCCATTCTGGTATCCACGGTATGACATTGTTGATGTGGTGGAATCTTTAATAAGTAATTCCTGTTAGAAAGTGGTTAGGGAGCTGAGGGCATCTGCCTGGGAATGGGTTAATGTAGTTTTCATGGGACTCAAGTTAGTTCCTGCAAGAATAATCTTTGCTCCCGAATCTCACATGCTTCATGTCTTGTTGTATGATCTCTTCCTGTCCTATATACTTCTAGTATGATTCTATCTGTCTTGTTGTGATGTCACCAGGAGATCCTCTCTGGAACCTAACAGATGCTGTCATCATGCTCTTGAATTCCAGAACCATGATGATGAGCTACATCATCCTCTCCCCCCCTCTCTCCCCTCCCCTCCTTCTCCCTTTTCTTCTCCCTCTCCCACTCCCTCTCCCTCTTCTTCTCCCTTCGTTCCTACCTCCCTCCTTCCCTCTTTTTGGTAGTACCCAGCATGAGCTCCACCTCTGGGCTATATCCCCAGACTGACTTCTTTTCTTTAGAAAGTGCTAAGGCTATTTTGTTACAGCAACAGAAAAAGGACTAAGACAATCCCTATCCTCATGAATACTTTTAATTGCATGTAGAGTCATTGCAATGATAAATGTTATTATTTGTGAACAATTTCTCTATATGTCCTGAAATGGAGAGAAACTTGATGAGACTATTATAGAAATTTTCATATTAAGATTTACAGTTTGTAACTCTCAGTGACACATGTCCTGTCTCTAGCCAATATCAATTTACTGGGTCAGCATAATTAGTCATATATAACCTCTGAAAATTAGAAAATTTTTGTTCCTAAAAATCAATATTTCTACTTTTACAATACAGATAGACTGAGCATAAAATTTCAAGCTAGGACAAGATTATTTGATCTTGTGTCCAACATAGGAAAGACTGATATAAGTAATGCACAGAGACAAAAGGATCAGTGGGCTAGTGTTTGCCAGTGCATATTCATGATTATTTGAGAACTGTGAGGGAAGTGTTTACTCCTCTTGGGAACCTGTGTGCAGCATTAAGTTTGGTTACTTAGATATTAGTTATGTCTTCTCTGACTTTCTGATGAGTATTGTCTTTTGTTATTATCAGTGTTTAAATTGAGACCCCTTTCAGTACTAAGAATGACAATGGTAAATATTTCTCTCGGTTCAGGAATAATATCTTTATAATAAAATTCAGCCTGATATTAAAATATGGTTTGAAATTATGATTGAACACATTTTTGTCATGTTCTAGCTGCATACTCTTAGAACATGTGTTAATCATTCTGAGTTTCAATTTCCTCACCTATAAAAGACAGAATTATAATTCATTCATCAAACAGGCATTTATTTATAGAACAAGTGATGATGAAAAATACCTGCCAGGATATTTTGAAGAACTAAGCATTGTGAAATTTATTTCACTTTTTTATGGAATATGATAGATACAAAACAACTGTTCATCTCATTTTAGAAGTGTTTCCTCTCTGGATCTCATTTAAAATGTGTTCAGGTACCTTATATTTGCTTCTCTGACATATGATGGATTTAATAATAGTGTTACACAAAGCTATTACTCATTGGGTAACATGGCACATGCCTGTAATCTCAGTGACTCAGGAAGATGATGCAGGAGGATTGAGAGTTTGAGCCCAGAGGCAACCTATGCAACTAAGTGAGACCATGCTTCAAAATAAAAAGTGGGGGCTGGGGATGCAGGTGAGTGGTAGACCAGTTGTCGAGCGTGCACAAGACCCTAGGCTCAACACTCTAGTACTAAGATAAAAACCTCATGAGTTATTTAACTAATGGTGATTCTAAAGTATTTATTATAAATTTGAAAGTTACATATAAATACATAAGCTATATATTTATGCAAATTAACATTGTTCTTCAGCATGTAGACTTAAAGAGTTCTGTATTTCAATTTTAATTTCATTAAAGTGAAAATTTTCCAATGTAATTTTTGATATTTACACTCAGTGCAAATGAAATTCTAGTTTTAATTTTATGATTTCTTAAGTATAACTAACTGCATATTTATCATACAAATATGCCAATAGGAAATGGATTTGTTTTTTAAATTGGGAGCTAAGAGAGTTAGAACAATGCACTAGACGGCCCATTGAAATGTGTGCATTGAATTAGTCTCTGTGCCATTTAATTAACTTGTAACTTTATAAATACCAAAATTTTAACTGCATTCATATGAATGTATTAACCTTCAGTAATACATACAGGTGTTTAATCTGTGCTTGGCAAGCTATAAATATCAAATGATATGTCAATTAATTGATGTAGATATCTTATATTTGAGTAGCTATTTTAAGTATGACATTAAATAAACACCTTTCAGAAGCAGACAAAGTTTTGATATTCCTTTCCTCACTTATTTTATTTTCTTCTTAAATTTTATTTATCATTTATTACATTTCTAATATCTGTCAGGGGCCAAGTACTGCTCTCATCCTTTCCCCCAAAAAATAATTTCCCTAATTTTACCTCCAGGCAGATGGGATAAAACCTACTGCTAAATGTTTATTTCTTTTTCAAGCCAGCTTGAATGAGTCAGTCCTAGATTTTTTCAGGCAGATAAGACTGAAAAATATGTCCAACATTTTTTTCCCTCAATTCTTGTTGTTATTGTTAGGTGCCATTGAGTCTGTGTCCCACTCATAGCAACCCTCCACACAATAGAGGAAACACTATTGATAATACTTCTCTGCTACTCATAGGGTTTTCAATGGGAGATTGATTCTGGGGAGTGGGCCAGGTCCTTCTTCCAAGCCTACAGCACCTGGTGTTGCCAGGCTGTGTCTCATGCAAGTACTACCAGGGCCGACCCTGCTTAGCTTCTGAGATCTGACAGGATCTGATGTCACAGTGGTGTAGCTGCAGGCTAATTATGCTCAGGAATCTGTTAGTATCTACTTGACTTTAACTTATCCCAATTTTATTCCATCATTTTTCTACAATGC